>MU675664.1:48904-59661 GCA_026770625.1 Nicotiana glauca
TGGGGGGGGGGGGTTAGGTCTAGGTTTATTTAAGGAAAGGGTAATGGGGACCGTTGATCTGAATGATCAACGACCATGATTGAATGAGGTAGTGGGTTCCGGGGTTTTAATGGATTGGGCCTGGGTTTTGGGTTGGTTTAATTGGGTTGGGGGTCCGTTGGATGTAGGCTAGAATTGAAAGCCAATTTGGCTTTAATTTAAATAGCCAGTTTTTACCTATTTAATTTATCAAAAATAGTAGATAATTTTTAAAAAATAATTTAAAATGAGAAAATGATTTATAATACATAGTTAGCAATTTAAAAATACAAGATCTAATTTTATGCATATAAAACATAATTAAATCTTAAAAGGGATAATATTGCAATTATGTGCAATTTAGCTTTAAAATACTAAATGTAATTATAAAAACAAATAAAAATTACCTTAGCCATATTTGGAATAAATATAGAAATTAAATAGATGAATTATCAAAAAAATAATTTTGGAAATAATTATTAGGTATTTTATGGATAAAAAGGAAGAAAATAAATCAATTTAAAACCTTAAAATTATGGAAAAAATAATAAAATTTTGGACATGATTATATATGCATATATGCTATTTTGAAGGTATTTTGCATATTGAAATATATAGGGAAAAATTGTGTATCAACAACTGTCCCTTTTTACCCGGGAAGAATGAAAGAGTTTCCGGGTAAAGAAATAATAGCCAATTTTGACCGAGCAAAATGGTTTGAAGTAGTTAGGCCGCACCCTGGCTTCTGAGCTTCCTACATATCTCTGGTTTCACAAGAATTAGTTCGTATGTTGGTCAGGATCCATCGACGGAGTATACCGATGAAGACCTTTAAAGAACGGACGCAATATCTAGGGCTAAGTGAGTGAAAGGTTTACGGGAATGGTTAGGTTCGATATGGTTGAGGGAACTGGAGCGGGATCCCTCCTGTAGGAGTAGCCGTTGCTCGCCGGTTTACCTGCAATTAGAAACAATACAAGCGTATAATTTGCATAAGTTTAAACATGATGCAAATTACCGTTGGACCATGGGTGTTGTCTACGGACGATGAGGATGATGTCCTGGGCCATGAAGTGTATGACAAAGGATTCGCAGGCCATGAAATTATGTTCTCGGGCTATGAGGATGGTGCCTCTGAACCATGACGCCTTTGAATAATGATATGCAAAAGATTGAAAGATATCATCAAGTCATGACATGGTGTTCTCGGGTTATGAAGATAGTGCCTACGAACGATGACGCATTCGGATGAGTTGGCGATATTTCAGCCTATGAAGGATGCAGTAGTATGATGCAGACAAGACCGATCTTAGTCTTGTGAATTGAAGGACAAAGCTTAACCTGTAAGAGAAGTGAGATAAATAGTGCTTGGTTTCGTAGAAAATTGGAGGTAGAGCTTAACTTCGGAAGGCGGAATGGTAGTCTTATGCAAATTGCAAGGCAGAATGGTAGCCTTATAAAGATTGGAAGGTAGAATGGTAGCCTTATGCAATGAAAATGCAAATGGAGACAACATTTAGTCTCAGAAGGCAGAATGGTAGCCTTATTCAATGAAAATGCAGATGGAGACGGAGTTTAGTCTCGGAAGGAAAAATGGTAGCCTTATGCACATTGGAAGGCAGAATAGTAGTCTTATGTAATTCAAATGCAGATGGAGACAACGTTTAGTTTCGAAAGGCAGAATGGTAGCCTTATGAAGATTGGAAGGCAGAATAGTAGCCTTATGCAATGCAAATGCAGATGGAGTCAGTGTTTAGTCTTGGAAGGCAGAATGGTATCCTTATGCAAGAAATAAAATAACAAATAACAGTAGAGTTTTCTTAGCTGATAGAAGATTGCGGCATTGTGATTACTGGGAGCATTATGACATACAAAACATCACTTGTGTGTGCTGATAGAAAATGATGGCAAGTGCAATAGCTCGGAGAGTCGTATTCTTGAACAATGTTTTTTTCATGGGCGTACAGTATATCTAATGATTTCACAATCCTAGTGTCTGCATCTAAAGAAAAATCGTGAGTCTTGCAAGGGGGGAGGTTAGTTAGTATCCCCGCTAGCTTTGCTTCACTCGTTCGGCTTTGATTTGGTGATATCGTCTGTACTATTAGGGGAGCGTTGCTGAACAAAGTAGTTTCAATAATAATCATGCATGATTTTGTAAAAGTATGGCATAAATTAAAAATAGTTTATAGATGAACCGACGACTATAACGTAGCTCTGAACATTGCAACCTCTCCTGCTACGAAATTTTGAGTATCCTTCTTACAATTCTACCCCAGTTTGAGGGGTTGACATTTATGACTGCTGCTCGTGCGGTGATCGACTGAAATTACTGCAGAATTTTGAGGGTCCTACTCAAAATTCTGCCCCAGTTTCCAATTGCGGGGGAAATGAAATTTTTATTGAATTTTGACGAAACCTATAGGGCTGCCTACGTATCCCCTCTTAAATGGGAATCAGGTCAGGCGTAGTTCAATTTACATCATATTAGGAAAGCATAAAGATTATACATAGTAACGCTTGACTACATCTGAATTGATCGGCTTTGGCTAGACTTCTACATCCATCTCTGCAAGTATGAGGGCTGCTCCTGTCAAAACCTGGTGAACCATGTATGGATCCTACTAGTTGGGAGAGAACTTCCCTTTGTCTTCATCTTGATGCGGAAAATTTTTCTTTAACACCAGCTGTCCCGATGTGAACTGTCTTGGCTTGACTCTCTTGTTGAAGGCTCTGGACATTCTGTTCTGGTAGAGTTGACTATGGCAGACTGCATTCATTCTCTTTCCGTCTATAAGGGCTAGTTTCTCATAATGACCTTTTACCCACTCTGCGTCGTTAAGCTCAGCTTCTTGTATGATCCTTAGGGAAGGAATTTCTACCTCAGCAAGAATGACAACTTCTGTGCCGTAAACCAACATATAGGGGGTTGCCCCGATTGATGTGCGAACTGTGGTACGATACCCCAGTAGAGCAAATGATAACTTCTAGTGCCACTGTTTATGATTCTCTATCATTTTCTCAATATCTTCTTCATATTCTTGTTGGCGGCTTTTACAACTCCATTCATCTAAGGTCTGTAGGCTGTGGAGTTCTTGTGTTTGATCTTAAAAGTTTCGCACATAACTTTCATCAAGTCGCTATTGAGATTGGAGACTTTGTCAGTAGTGATTGATTCTGGAATTTCGAATCGACAAGCAATGCGGTCAGGGACAAAGTCTGCCTTGACTTTCTTAGTCACTGCTTTGTAAGATGCTGCTTCAACCCATTTGGTGAAATATTCGATGGCTACTAGGATAAAATTGTGTCCATTGGAAGAGGCAACCTCGATTGGGCCAATAACGTATATTCCACAAGCGGCGAATGCCCCGGTGAGCTTGTTGTGTGAAGTTTGCTTGGAGGTACCTTTATCATGTCTGCATGTATCTGACAGCGGTAGCATTTTCAGACATAGTGGATGCAGTCCATTTCCATGGTATCCAAAAGTAACCAGCCTGGAGTATCTTCTTTACAAAGACAAAACCATTCATATGTCGACCGCAGGTGGAAGCATAAATTTTCTCTAGTAGCCTAGATGCTTCCTTTTCATCGACACATCTTAATAATCCTAAATCGGGAGTCCTATGTTAGATTCCTCCGCTGTGAAAGAAGCTGTTGGACAATCTCCGAAGTGTGCATTTTTGAGTAGGATTAGAAAGCTCCTGGTACTCTCTTTTTGGCAAATATTCCTTGATATCATGAAACCAGGGCTTTCCCTCTGCTTCCTCTTCGATAAGGTCACAATAAGCAGGCTGATTATGGATTTTCACCGGAATGTGATCAATGAAATTATTGTCGGGATGATATATCATAGATGATAGGGTAGCCAATGCATCGGTGAACTCATTCTGGATTCTGGGAACATGCTGGAATTTCGTCTTCGTGAACCTTCTCAATTCCTGTACACGATGCAGATATGGGAGTATCTTGGAGTTCTTGGTTGCCCATTCTCCTTGTACCTGATGTATAAGTAATTTTGAATCTCCAATAACTAGCAGCTCTTGAACGTTCATGTCAATGGCCATTTTAAGTCCTAAGATGCAGGCTTCATACTCGACCATATTGTTGGTGTAGGGGAACCTGAGTTTTGAAAACACCAGATAGTGCTGACCGGTTTCTAATATTAGAATTGTTCCTATGCCAACTCATTTGTAGTTTGCTTCTCCATTGAAGAACATTCTCCAACCATCATAGGATTCTGCAATGTCTTCTCCTATGAATGATACCTCTTCATTAGGAATATACATTTTCAGGGGTTCGTATCCTCCATCCATGGGGTTTTAGGCAAGGTGGTCTGCCAGTGCCTGTCCCTTGACCGTTTTCTGAGTTACATAAACGATGTCGAATTCACTCAATAAGATTTGCCACTTGGTTAGCTTGCCGGTGGGCATGGGCTTCTGAAAGATGTACTTCAAGGGATCCATCCTCGATATGAGATATGTAGTATACACTCAGAAGTAATGTCTCAGCTACCCAAGTCAAAGCACAATAGGTGCATTCCAATTGAGAATACCGAGCCTCGTACGGGGTGAACTTTTTACTGAGATAATAAATGGCTTGCTCCTTCCTCCCTGTTTCATCATGCTGCCCTAAAATATAGCCGAAATCTCCATCCAACACTTCAAGCTAGAGTAATAAGTGTCTACCTGGCTCGGGCGGGACTAAGATCGATGACGTCGATAGGTACTCTTTGATTTTGTCGAAGGCCTTTTGGTAGTTATCGTTCCATATGGTGGAGGCGTCCTTCTTCAACATCTTAAAGATTGACTCACAGATGACTATAGACTGTGCTATAAATCGACCGATATAGTTAAGCCCTCCCAAGAAACTCATCACATCCTTCTTGTTCTTTGGCGGTGGTAGTTCTTGAATGGCTTTGACTTTCGATGGATCCAGTTCTATTTATCGGTGGCTCAAAATAAACCCAAGCAGTTTCCCAGCAGGAACCCCAAATGCGCATTTTGCGGGGTTTAGTTTCAGGTTGTATCTCCACATCCTATTGAAGAACTTCCTCAGATCTTATATGTGGTTAGTGACCTTCTTGGATTTGATAATAACATCATCCACATATACCTCTGTCTCCTTGTGTATCATATCATGCAAAATGGTATTCATGGCCCTCATGTAGGTGGCCCCTGCATTCTTCAGGCCGAACAACATCATCTTGTAACAGTACACTCCCCACGGCATAATGAAAGCCATTTTCTCAGCGTCTTCCTCATCCATCCAGATCTGATGATAACTAGCGAAACAATCTATGAAATACTATAGTTCATGCTTGGAACAATTGTCAATCAGGATGTGTATAATTGGTAAAGGGAAGTTATCTTTCGGACTGGCCCGGTTGAGATCCCGGTAGTCGACACACTCTAACATTCCCATCCTTCTTTGGTACTGGCACAATATTGGCTAACCATGTCGGGTATTCTACTACCCTGAGAACGTTAACCTTGATCTTCTTGGTGACTTCTTCTTTGATTTTCAAACTCATATTAGGCTTGAACTTTCTGAGCTTTTGCTTTATCGGTGGACATATTGGATCGGTTGGCAGTTTGTGAGCCACAATGGACGTACTTAGACCAGTCATGTCATCATATGACCATGCGAATATGTCCTCATACTCCATTAGAAATTCTATGTGTTCTTTCTTCTTTGGTGACGATAGGTGAGTGCTGATTCGTGTTTCCTTGATGTTTTCTGCATCTCTCAGGTTGACAATATCGGTCTCGTCTAGGTTGTACTTAGGTCTGTTCTCAAAGTTCTCAACTTCTTTGACAATCTCGTCAGGTATGTTATCTTTCTCTGAATCAATGTCTGTTTGTTACGTTGTCTCATTGCATGTCACAGTCATTGGTTCATCAAGATAAGTAATAGTAATGATGTATTGGTAAAGTAAGAAGGAAAACGATAGCAATAAATATTAATTCATGAGAAATATAAAAAATGCTTTTGATAAATTGAATAACTATTTTGAACATCGAAGATCTTATTGCGGGAATTGAAAAATGCAAAAACAAAATCATTTAGTTAATAAAAAAGTGAATAATGCTTGTTTTAGCCTTGCTACCCCGAGGCTCATCGGGCTTTGGTTGTCTTGATGGTCCAATTCTTGAGATGTTCCCCTCTGATTACAGCCTGTATGGAAGGGCCTTCTTCCCCCTCCTCATCGAGAATAACGCATCAGTCCATATCATTCTCCTCTAGAAACAAGTTCTTCATTACTGCAAGTGCTTCTTCGTCATCTGAACCATAAATAATGTCAGCCTATTGGAAAATCTGCTCCAGATGTGGTACTGGCTTCTCTAGCAGATAGCAAGGGCCATGCCATGGTGGCGACCAGTTATTGAATGCTTCCTAGGTATATTCATATCCTAGACCGAATGTAGTACCATGTTTCTGGAGTTTTATGGGTTAAGAGATTCCTTGGAGGTTCTTGCCGAGCCCCTTGCCAGGTTCATACCCACTCCAACTCAATGTACTCTCGATTTTACTATCCCACCATTTGTCTTTGTCGATAGCATTGACCCGCTCAATGTGGTGGTAAGTTCTCCACCCAGCTTCCTTATTCCCTCGATCGCCGGAATGGTCTGGCAAATGTATATAGGGTTGCTATCATCGCCATGAATGATCATTTCCTGGTGATTCCATTCAAACTTTACTACCTGATGCAACGTTGATGCTACGGCCCCAGCAGCATGAATCCACGGTTGTCCCAGCAGCAAGTTGTAAGTCGCTGGTACATCTATCACCTGGAAATCGACCTTGAACCAGGTCGATCCCAACTACAAGCATAGACTAATCTCACTAATGGTGGACCTCTGAGAACCATTGAAGGCTTTCACATTGATTGCTCCATCCTTTATCTCACGCAGCCCTTTACCCAACTTCTTGAGTGTTACCAGTGGACAAATGTTAAGTCTGGAACCTCCATCGATCTGGATTCTAGTGATGAAATAATCTTTGCATTGCACAGTGATGTGCAGTGCTTTGTTGTGCCCCAACCCTTCAGGTAGCAACTCGTCCTTATGAAAGGTGATCTTATGGATTTTCTGAACTTGTCCTACCATATTAGCCACTTCTCATCTAGTGATATTACTTGGTACGTACGCTTCATTCAGTGTCTTTAATAAAGCATTCTTATGTGTTTCAGAATTTTGCAATAAGGAGAGAATGGATATTTGTGTTGGCGTCTTGTTTAACTGGTCGATGACCGAATAATCCTTGGCATGTATTTTCCTCCAAAAGTCATCCGGACCTATCTCAATGAAGGGCATCCAATTGGAGGCCTGCTTACTTGAATCAACTATATGTTCAGCAGTATAGACTCTACGAGTTCTTGTCATACCCTATGCTGCGATAATTTCTGCAATCCTGACCTTGCCCTTCCTTCTTGCCTCGGTTGTATAGTCCCATGGTACAACATTGGTATAGAATGATGGCATGGTCTACATCACCACTGGGATCAGAGCGGCTATCCTCACTTCTAATAGAACATATGCTTAGGGTGGCAAGACTGCAACCTCAAATGGTGTGGGTGCTTTTGCCGGAGACATGAATTCAACCTTAATTGGTGCCAGTGTCTTTGTGTATGGTGCTACTTCAAACTCAAGAGGTACAGACATATTCAACTCATCGTCCTTAGACGGTTGGATCTGGACTATGATTGGATTGAGAGTAATTTTCGGTTTCTTCGGGTCATCAACTTCTGTGATCAACCTGATTAATCCCTCAGGATCCCAGTCATCTTCTACTTAAATCATATGGATACATCCACCCTTATGGTTTGGCAGAGGGTTGTTACGGACATTTGGAGCATGTTCCTTTGCCACAATGATCTTGTTATTAATCAGAGACTATATCTTGTCTTTCAAGGAGCGGCATTGATCGATGGTGTGCCCTTTCATGCCGGAGTGGTATGCACAAGACTTGGGTTAACCCACTGAGAGGGATTCTCAGGGGTTGCAGTAAGGATGGGGGTGACATAACCAGCAACTTTGAGCTTCTCATACAACTGGTCGATGGGTTTAGCAATGGCAGTATATTGTTTTGGAGGTCTGTGATCGAAATTAGGTCGAGGTCTAGGGATGTTTTGGCGTGCAAGGGGTGATTGATAATGGGATGGTTGAGCATTATAAGTTTAGTAGACATGAGCGGGTTGGGAGTATCTGGGTGAGGTAAGTTGGTATATAGCAGGTGGAGGTGACTGATAAGTTGGTGGCAAAGCTTGGTTTGGGGGTGAGAGTACTTGGTAATTTGGGGTTGGCTGGTATGTGAGTGGAGGTGTTGTATAAGCTTGGTATTTGAGGGGATACTTGGTACTTTGTGCAACCATCACGGTCCCTACGTCCCTTTTCTTGGACACACCACCGGTGTAAAGCCTTATTTGTAGCTTGCAAGGCCTCGAAATTTGTAACCATACCACTTTTAATACATTCTTCAATTTTTTCACCTAATTTGATAATGTCGGAGAACTTTTAGTTCTCAATCATCATCAGCCGCTCATAGTACTGTGGGTCTTGAGCCTGGACAAAGAACTTTTTTATTTTCTCCTTTTCTAAGGCAGGTCTGACCTTAGCAGCTTCGGACCTCCAGCGAGTAGCATACTCGCGAAATGTTTCCATGGGCTTCTTCTTCAAATTTTGGATATAGAACACGTCTGGTGCATTCTCTGTATTAAACCTGAATCTATCTATAAATTCAGATGCCATACCTACCCAGCTTGACCACTTCTTGGGATCATGGATGATGTACCAAGATAATTCATCTCCTTTCAAACTCCTCATGAACAGCTTCATGCTGATCCTTTCATCCTTCCCTACTCCAACCAGCTTGTCACAATATGTCCTCAGATGGACCCTTAGATCAACCGTACCATCAAACATTTCGAACTTAGGAGGTTTGTACCCCTCAGGCAGTTCGACATCAGGCTGTATGCAAAGATCCTCATACTTCAGCCCCTCAATTCCTTTGATTCTTTCAACGCCCTGAATCCGGCTGGTCAATTTCTTAAGTTCCTCAGCCAAGTTTCTGATAAGAAGATCATTTTCATCAGATCAGGTATGCATGAGATCAGTTGGGTGGAGTGTGGCATGGTCTCCATGTAGATAGAAGTGTTATGGTGGCCTGGTGTATAGGTGTGAAATGGTCATTTTTGGAGTTCTGAGGTTTTGGGATGAGTAGTGGAGTGTTGTTTGGGGTATTGTAGGTGTTACATTAGTTTTTTGGTGGAGCAGTGTGATGATGAGGCGCGGGATGATTCTACTTCTTTGGGATATTTTGAGGAGGTGTAGGGTTTTAAGTATTGGGGAAGTTGATATCTGGGGTGCTGAGGGAAAATGACAAGTTTGCCAGATTTCAAACCTGATCGAGCTCTTCCTGGAATTTCAACAGTTTTTGTTCAAGTTGTGACACATTCTCGTTAGGAACACGAATACCCTGGCCATCAGTGGCCTCTACCCGTTCAGTTGTGTTCTCCTTCCTGACGTTGTTTAAATCCTCTATTTTGCCTTTGTTCTTGCCTTTAATGGGACTAAGAGGAGGAGTGGGTGGAGGGCTCCTAGATCATGTGAAATAAGATGATGATGCCAGAGTTCACGAACTAACCTTCGTGGAGGGGAAAAATAAAAGCAAAAAATAAAACAAAAGGTAATCAAGTCAGTAAGGATTATAAAAAGTATTGCAATATTTAAACATATAGTGCGGGAATGTAAAGCGTGTCCTACTTTGGGAAACTCTTTGTGCTTGAGGTAGGCCTAGTGAAAAATATATTTGCAGAACTTTTAATGTTAAATGCCTCATTTTATTGATAAAGATAGGTGAATACCATGTTGAATGCTCTCATTGCTCAAATCCTCCAGTTTGCGTAGGTTCACCAATAAAAATGCCTTTGCCCGGTGTTCTCCTTCATTTTCCTCAGCGTTCTGGAAATCAGTGACTCTCTTCCTTACCTTTCCTTCCAATTCCAACGGGTTGTATTCCTGATATTCCAGCTTTTCGCTGGATTTGGCGGCCCTCTCTTTCCATTCGTTGATTTGGTCATTGTGAGCACGTGATTTTTGCCTCGCATGATTTACTCATACAGAATTCTTAGATTTAGGATTTTCCCTTTTATTATTAATTGCATAATTTCCATGTTTATTTGCATTTCTGTGTGCATTTTTAATTTCTATAATTCAAAAAGATAGAAAATATTGCATTTGCATTTAGAATTTAGTTTTACATATTTTTAGATTAATTAGTAATTAGGATCTTACAAAAATACAAAAATAGCAAAAATTGAGTTATTTTTGCTTTGTTTAATTTTTAGCTTTGAATTTTGTGAATTTTCTTTAAATTGGTATTTTAATAATAATGTTGATTATTAATTAGATCTTGATATAATTAAGTAGGTTAACTTAATTTTTAGGTTTAATTTTAGTTTTGTCTTGATTTTTGAAAAAAAAAAGAAATTAAGAGAGTGTGAGCTTTTAATAAAATGGGTTAGTCTTTGATGTTGGTGCCCAGCCCAAACCAAAGCCCAAAAATCCGCCCAAATCCGCCCCTGACCCGGTCTCCCTTACCCCTTATTAATTGAAACGGCGTCGTTTCATTAGGATCAATCCCAACCATCGAGGTTTGATGATCAAACGGCTGGGAAGCTTGGTTCAATTAGTATATAAGTGTCCTAAAGACCCTACCCCCTTAGAAAACCCCCCCCCCCC
>MU675664.1:60972-79867 GCA_026770625.1 Nicotiana glauca
CCCCCCCAAGCCCCGTCTCTCTCACCTCATACCCCAGACCTAATCCCGCCGTCTACCACCGCAAACCGCCGACCAGAAATCACTTTCGCCGGCGGCGATCGTCCAAAGACACCCAAAATCACTCCATCTCTTCCTCTCCTCCTCCGTATTCCCATGACACTAATGTCTCCTTTCGAATCTAGCTGGAAACCTCCGAAATTCTCAAACCCTAGGGTGCCGCCATGGATTCCTCCGCCGTGTCCGGCGGCGCCACCACCCAATTGCTCCCAAATAAACAATCCAAAAGCCTCACCTTCTTGCCTTCCCCAATCTCTAATTATCTTCCTTCAAACCACCATAGATTCGTTCAAATCTTGAGCACGAATCCAGGTTTTCAGAGCAAAAATCGAGTCCGGTGCCGGAACTTAAGTCAAGACTTTTCCTAGACTGTTAATGTGTTAAAACCCATTATAATTAATAATTCTCTGTGAGAATGAGATATTAGCATGGATTAAGGCTCATTTCGAGGTTCATCAGCCTCATGCAAGACGAAAGACCAATTAGTTTGTCAGAAGCAAACTCGCTCGTGCTGTTTCGGGTAAGTGATACAGTCTTGTTCCATTGATTGTAGGCCCCCTCTTTTATTTATTTTTCTTTAGCCATATTTGTTTCCACTTCCGGTCTCATTTCTGTTGTTTCTTTCCGATCATTTATTCCCGTTGAGCTTGGTTTCAAATCATGTTAGTGGTGTTCGTTGTGTTGGTTTTTCGTAAATATTTATATCTGTGGTGTTAATCAAGTCAGCTTTTCGTGTCACTTATTTTCTTGTCCTTGGTCAATTGCAATTTGAGTTAGTCTTGTTTTGGTTATAGTTCAATATAAAGATTATGTGTTCATTATTTTCATTTTGTTGTATTTTTTTTCATCTATAGTGTTGATAATGTCAAGAGCTATTGTGAAGTTTTTGGATTTAAATTACGTTTGGGCTCTGCAAACCAGAAACCCAAAGAGGAAGGTAAAACTTTGTTAGCCAGCCCATAGGTTGGGATTGGTTGTGGGGTTTGGACCCAGCTCTATCTCTCAAGGGTAATTTTCAGGGGTAGTTTGGGAAAATTAGGTTAGGGAATCTTTTGGTACTGAAATAGGAAGCCCCTAGAAGCTTCTAGTGTGGGGTTTGAATTGCAATTTCTGGTTTTTGATAATATTAACTTGGGTAGCAAGTCAGAAATTTAGGGGTGACTTAGCTAAAACAAAAATTCAAAGGGGTTAAAAGGTAAAAAAAACTAATTCTAAAGCTTGCCCTATTTACTTGCTTATAAAGGCACAGTATCCTTTCCTTGCAAATGAGTTTTTTGGAGAGGAAAAAATACAGAGAAGAAAGGCTGCTACTGTTCCATTAGAGAAAATCCCTGAAATTCCTGCAATCTTTTACCCTAAATAAATTCCTAAACAGCTGAAGCCTAAAATGAGTTGAATCAGTAGCTCTTCGAGTGTTTTGGATGCATTTCTAGTTGGATTTTCATGGTTGAACTTTATTGAGTGTTGGTGTTAGTTCGCAATTGTCTCCCGGTTGATTATTCCTCATTTATTCTTGGGCTGAAGCTATGTTCAGTATGCTGACCTGCTGTTGTTGTGACCTACTGATCCTCACTCTCTCATTTGTTTCCTTTCCTTATCCCATGTATTATTCAGCCCCATGGACTTCACCTAATGTGTAATGCGAACCTTGGAATGAAATAAGATGGAGTCTAATGTTTAATCATTTAATTTATTCCTTCAGTTTTTTATGACCAATATACACGTTTGGATTATGGTTAAAGTATTTGTCAAAGCTTGGTTGTGATTGATAATTAGATCGTATTGTTTTAGTGTAGTAAGTTTCTTCTAAATCTGTTCAATAGGGTCTGCAATTAGAATTGGGTTTCCTATTAGCTTAGTTGAGTTACTGCAGTGGATTAAAATGGCTAAAGGTGTCATACTATTGCCGGTTAATTATGATGAAGTAACCTAGCAGTAATAGGAGTGGTAGTTTATCAAATGACCTTTGGTTGATATTTTGTATGTAATGTGGACATGGACTGGATATTCTGGATATCTCGATGATTTAGTTTTTAGTTCAGGATCATTTGGAACAAATTCAAAGCATGAAAAGGCTATATGATTAGTATGTTTGTTATGTGAAAAATGGCTAGATTTTAAATAGTTTGTAGTTGAATTCCAATCAGTTTTTTCCGGTATTCAGTAATTGTAGGTTAATATTATGATTGCTTAATGTTAGACTCACAAGGATATGGGCCCTCTTGGGCCAATAAAAACGGACGAGTCTGTTCGTCCCTTTGTGAGCGTGTAGACGCTCAGGCGGTGAATTGGGTCTACCTCATGAAGTCTTGGGCCATAGGCCCACTTGGTTTGGAACTTGTCAATTGTTAGACCTTGGGTTGATAGTTTAGTCAGTTCTGATTGTCCTTTGAAAAGTAAAAATATGCTTACAAGTGAACTTGCATTTTAGGTAATAAATGGGCTGTGTAGAATAGCTTAAAGGCTAGGCCAACAGTTAGATTGAAATTCAATATTTCGATTTGTTTTAAAGTTGGAAAGAATTAAATCCTTTAATATGTTTGGGCCTCATGTTTTGGCCTCGTTGCATCCTTCAGTTGTTGACAACATAGCACTTGGGCTGCCTCCTCACGATGGGCCTCTCATTAGGCTAATTTTAGGTTCTAGAATGACTAATATTCGTAGCAAGCCTTTAGGGCCCTTTAAAATACTATCGTGATTGTATATACGTTCGCGTAACATAATTACGATTCTAAAAACAAAACCGGAGTATACGTTCGCGCAACATCGGCCCAAATCTTCTTAATAATAATAAAGCGTTATTAATCGTGGACACGTTTGCGTGACATGGTTTTTTATGCGCCAAAAAAAGTGGGTATACGTACGCGTAACCCGTTTCAAGATAAGTTTCTTAATTAAAAGCGGTGAAAGAAGAAAGCGCACATAGGTTCTAAAATCAGTAATTAAATAATTGTGTAAGCCAAGAATTATTAAAGCGACCGCGCTAGAACTACGGAACTCGGGAGTGCCTAACAGCTTATCCCGGGTTAACAGAATTTCTTACCCGAATTTCTGATTCGCGGACTATAATACAGAGTCAACCCTTCCTCAATTTGGGATTTTAAACTGGTGACTTGGGATACCATAAATTATCCCAAGTGGTGACTCTGATTTTTAATTAAATAATCTCGTTTCGATTGTCACTTCAAGTTGGAAATAACTCCCTTTATTATTATACCCTTTCGGGGGTGTAGTAGAAAAAATAAGGTGTGACAGCTCTGGCGACTCTACTGGAGAAAAGAACCCAGAACTTTTGTTCAGGGTTTAAGAATTTGAGCTTATTTTATGATTTTTACTTGGATTATTTATTGTTGATATTATTGTATTTTTGTGAACCTTTGTGCTAAAATGCTATTTGTTTACCGCTTTAATATTATTGAATTGTATATAATTGCTTTCTTACGTTCGCGTAGCCCACTTCTGAGTCTTCTAAAAATGGTGCATACGTTCGCGTAGCCCACTTTTTCTGTAAAACTTTTACCAAATAGAGCGAGGCTGGGGAAGCAACAAGGTCGGGCAGACTTTAGTGCTCCCGATACGTCGCCCCCTCCTCGGCCCCAGTTGTCCGCTCGGGTACCCCATGTCTAGATCAAAACTCCAGGATTTAAACTTAGAAAAATATAGCTCCATGTCGGATCCCTAGTAGGAGTGCTTGTTTTCATCACGTGCATTTTGACTTAGGGGACTCAACACAGGGGCTGGGTAGGTGTACCCAAAATAACAGACCATTATGATGCATTCTATGTGCTACGTGAATATTTATTTGTTTCGGCTTGCATACTGACCGGCTAGATAAGAAAAAGAAAAAGAGAGGGAAAAATCAAAAGAGAGAAAAAAAAAGGGAAAAATACCAAAAGTGATGAACAAATAAAGCCCGGCTCTAAAACCCGATATTTGAAAATACCCCGAAACTCTACCGAATTTTTCAAAAAATAGTTATTTCCAAAAAGTCAAAGCTGGCCGAACTACGCAGGTCTGATTTTCACCGGATGTGGGATACGTAGGCAACCTACATAGGCAACCTACATAAGGTTCGGCTTTATTTTTTTGAAGAAAAAAAAGAAGAAAATTAGGGGGTCAAATAAATGTAGTTTGGAAGTTTGGTCAAAATAAGCAGATTCAGTGTCGGCAATGTTTTAAATCGTTCTTGCCGAGATAGTCTTAGAGTATTCTTCAGTTGTCGAAGGGCTATCTTCGTAAACGAATGGACAAGGTTGAGAAGTGTCATAAAATAAACCCTCTCCGGCCTCAAAATTCTAATGAAATTGGGAAGGGGCCATATTTGAAAAGATAGTCACTTGGCTAAAATTGGCATACCAAGGAAGGAATCATGGTCTTTTGTTTTTTTATATAAACCTATTTTCAAAAGGGTCCACTGGAGTCAACCCTAACCCTACCCTTCTACAGGAACAGATGGATATTGTCCAGGATCTACCAGAAGTGATCAGGGAGCAGGCTCGGGTACATTTGCGCATGTGGTGGAATGATTTAGATCAGGATGGACAGGAATGGGTGAAAAAGCAGCTGGGCGATCTTATAGACATCAGGGAGATTAAACCACGAGATGATCTGATCAAGGCTCTGATAACTTTCTGGGACCCCGCTCGTAATGTTTTTCACTTCTCAGACTTTGAGATTACCCCTACTTTGGAGGAGATAGCCGGGTACATTGAGTTTACACAAGATTTGAGGAAGCAACAACTTATATTTCCAAGTGCTCCGTCGGTGCACAAGTTTTTTGACCTCATTAATATCAGTAAACAGACAAGTAAAAATTGCGTAAGCAACGGGTGTTGTGCTTTCCATTTCTTATACTTCAGGTTTGAGAACTTTTCGGGTTTTGAAGCACATGAAAAGGGGTTGAGCAACAAACAAGATAAGGGTTGTTGGCAAATTCATCGCCAGTTTGCATTTATTGTGGCATTCCTAGGGAATATGGTTTTTCCAAATGAGAAAGGGACAGTTGATATTCGTATGGCTAGAATCGCACAGATCCTCACTACCAAGGAAGACCATACACTTTCTCCATTGGTACTAGCAGATATCTATCGTGCATTGACTTTATGCATAGTCGGGGCCCAGTTCTTTGAAGGTTGCAATATCCTCCTACAAATGTGGATGATTGAGCATCTTCGCCATCATCCCAGATTCATGAGTTATGGCTCGAGTCCAAATAACTTCATCACCAATTACAAAGAGAGGGTAAAGGATTACAATGTGCCAGAAGGATTTGAAGCATGGGTGTCTCATTTGAAAGCTGTCAAAGCAAGTCAAATTGAGTGGTCCATAGGTTAGCTCCCGAAGACAGAATCCATATACATGACTGCTGCTAAAGGATACTTGAGGTTAATGGGTGTGAAACGTATTCAGTCATATGCACCACAGAGGCTCTTGAGATAGTTGGGAAGGTATCAGATTGTGCCCGAAGATGAAGATCTAATTACTCAGGTCATAGAGTTGCATCCAAAAGCCGCATTGCCCGAGGCTTTACTTCAATAGGATTGGAATAGCTGCCAGTATCTTAAAAATGGCACCCAGGTACCAGATGTCGCAAAGGGAAAAGTGGACCCAAACTATGCTACTTAGTTTGAGAAGAGGTCTTGTGTGAACAATGAGCCAGAACTCGAACTTGAGAGGCCTGCCAAAAGACCTCATGTGCAAGCTTTTGATGATAAGGCATATCAAGCTGAGATTCATGCCTTGAAAGAAAAGCTAAGGAACTTGGAATTCAACAATGATCTCCAAGCCCAAGAAGCTGAAGATGAGAGAAGAAAATTTGTCCAAGAGTGAAGCTCTCAAAGCCCAAATTCGAAAGATGAAAATAGCAATTGAAAATCCGGGCAGGAGTAGAAAATACGAAAAGCTCATCTACAATCTTACCCAGAAAGCACGTGATTTCGAGGATGATTTGCAAAAGACTGAAGTAGAGCTAGAAAACCCCCGAGGTAAGTTAGCCAAGGATGTAGGGGAACGAGCCAGTCTCATCCGTCAGATGAAGGATAAATACGACAAAGGGATGGTGAGTATGAAGAAAAAGGTCAAGCTCCTTGAAAATGAAATGGCTAAGCAGGAAAGAGATTACGAGGCCGAGAGGGAGCATTGTAATGCCTTGATAGCAAGGTTGGAAAAGGATCTGCGACAATTTCAAGAACAAAGCCATACAGCTGCGCAAACTTTGGAAGCTAGATCCCAGCAAATTGGGTATTTATTGCAAAAGAAGGGTAGGATCTATGAAAGGGTCAGGGCGATTGCAGAGTACATCGTGGTAAAATGCCAAGCATGTGAGGACATGACCCGCACCACTTTATTTGCGGCATTCATGACATTTGTCTAGTAGATAATGAGAGATTTGGAAAGGCTCCAAAGGTATCTTGCAGGTGGGCCTGCAGCAGGACCAAACAACACCCCGAGAGCTCCAGGAGTTTTCAAGGCTTTAATGTATTCGTGATCTTTGTTTGAGTCGGTACTTTCTGTTTTGAGTCTGTTAGGTCTTTTGAATTGATGTTTTCATCTTTTTCTAAGTTTGTTAGTTTCTTTTGAGTCTGTGAGTCTTGATTCACTGCAGTCAAAGTGTTTGTTTTTATGAAAAATTGAAAATCCCAAAAATATTTTTTGTTATTTGTTCTTCAATTATCCCCAAGAACTACACTTGGTCTGATTCATACGGGGGCATGATACGTAAGCGATCTCTATAGGATTCAAACATAACCAAATAAAATAAAAATAAAAGTAAAAAAGAAGAGAGGAAAAATGAAAAAACAAAAACACGAGAGGAGAAGAAAAAGAAAATAAGAGCAGAAAAACAAGAGAGAGGCATGAGACGGTAGAAACAAAAGAAAACAGGAATGAAAGAAAGAGGAAAAAAAGAAAAGTCTTGCAAATAGAAATAAGGAAAAGCCGGGATGACGCAAGCAGTCGAGCAAATGCATAATAGAAACGGTTAACTGCTTAGGTGCATTCATTTCCCAAATGTGCGGCTACCAATATTTTAAAACTCTAATCGCTAACAAAGTTGTTGTTGATGTATTGAGTCCAGGCAGGTGGTTAGTTGTTTTGGCAGTCTGGCAACCCATTCATTCAATACCCGGTCAAAAGGCAAGTTGAACATAGTTAACCAAGAATTGGAGGCGAGTATTGTTGACCCATCAAAAGAAGTGGAAGAAGTTGATGTTAATGCAATGAAAGAAGAGATGTATGAGCTAAAGCAACAAATGGATGAAATGTATAAAGCCTGGGTAAAGGGGCATCCACCACCGGTTTATCTCGCTAACCCTTCTTATATCCCACCGTTGGCTCAACCTCAAGATCCTCCCACCGTGAATTCATCCCCGGCCTTTCCTACCTACCAACAATGCTATGGCACCACCTCCCAAACACTACCAGCACCACCACCCAAACCAGTCCCATACCCTCCCCCCCCCCACCAACCACTCCTGTGTTTGTGGCACCTTCACCTCCTGCATTGCACCGATCCTTCAGTGAGCCTCTGTTCCAGACTCAAGACAATCATTATTACCCCCCAGAACCATGTTCTTACACTCCTCATTTTGATCTCTCAGCAGAAACTGAGAAGACTCCTAAGAATTCTGAGCAGGAGGAGATGGTTAGGAAAGTCAAAAGCTTGGAACAATCTTTTAGGAATATGCAGGGGCTAGGTGGAAAAGTAAGCATGGCCTATAAAGACCTGTGTCTGTTCCTAGATGTCCAATTACCATCAGGGTTCAAGCTGCCCAAGTTTGATTTATATGACGGGCATGGTGATCTAGTGGCGCACCTGAGAGGTTTTTGTAGCAAGATGAGAGGGGCAGGTGGAAGAGATGAATTGTTAATGGCATATTTCTGTCAAAGTTTAAGTGGCTCAGCTTTAGAATGGTACACCCGACAAGATCATGGTCGGTGGTACACTTGGGATGATCTGGCCCAAGCATTTGCCTGTCATTTTCAGTACAATCTTGAAATTGTCCCAGACCGTCTGTCATTGACCAAGATTGAGAAGAAACTAGGGTAAAGTTTCAGAGAATACGACTTCCTTTGGAGGGAGCAAGCAGCGAGGGTTGACCCTCCGATGAAAGAAAGCGAAATGGTTGATTACTTCTTGCAGGCCTTAGTGCCCACTTATTTCGGTCACTTGGTGTCAGCAATAGGGAAATCTTTCAATGAAGTGGTGAAAATAGGAAGCATGGTAGAGGAAGGACTCAAAACCAACAAGATCATAAGTTATTAAGTAATCAAAGCAACAACCTAGGCCATTCAAAGCAGTACTAGGAGCGTACTGGGGAAGAAGAAGAAAGAGGACGTTGTAGTAGTTGAGTCAAGGGCTTGGTCTAGGGGCCGGTCACCTTACTATAACCAGCCTCGACCCCACCCCCAAACTTACCCCCACACTCTATATAACCCACCACAACACTACTACCCACCTCCAAATCCTCACTTCTCTGTCCATCATGCACAAACATATACCCAACCTCCTGCCCACGCACAATGGCGTGCGCCAACCCCACCAAATACTTACCCAGCTCCACAAAGCACCTACCCACCCTCGAGAACCCACAGAAATACCCCGGGACCAGGTTTCCGACCAAACCAAGCCTTCAAGAATGAGAGGAACCAGAAGAAAAAGACGTTCACTTTGTTGAGAGAATCATATACCAGCCTATTCCAGAGGTTGAGACAGTTGGGTATGTTAAATCTGATTGAGCCTAAGCTGCCAAATCCCCTTCCGAGAAATCTTGACCACTCGGTGAGTTATGAATAGTGTTGAGGAGCCCCGATGCATGACACAGAGAAATGCTGGAAGTTGAAGACATCCTTTCAAGAGCTTATTGACACCCGTCGGATCGAGGTTCAGGCCCCGGAGGCAACTAATATCAACCAGAATCCGTTGTTGGCCCATAATGAGACCAATATGATTGAGATAGTGCAAAAAGGAGAAGAGACTAAGAATACCTCAGAGACGGTAATGATGATCAGGTCCACTGAAGTCAAGCCGAGTGGGGAATCAAGTATCGGGAAATCGTTGATTAAGGTAAAAGGAACAGGTAGTGAACCAGTTGTGGCAATTGAAAAAGAGTCCTTAAGCGATGTTGCAGTAAAGCAGGGGACAACAAAAGTGGTGGTACCAGGAGAATTAAACAAGCCTGTTGTGGTTGTGGAAGGTGCTCGCACAGAGCCGGTCATTCTCAAACCAGTAACCTAGCTACCAATAGTCAACGGCAAGGCCGTCCCTTGGAACTATGGCCGAATGCCCGTGATTTACAAAGGGAAAGAATTTAAAGAGGAAGTTCGTGAAACCCATGGTCTGACTCGCTCGGGGAGATGCTTTTCCCCCGATGAGTTAAGAAAAGCCAAAACCTCCAAAGATAACTCAGTGCTGGTAAAGAAAGATGTGACCGAAGAAGAGGCAGAAAAATTCCTAAAGAAGATGAAAGTGCAAGACTACTCCATTATAGAGAAATTGAGGAAAACACCTGCTCAGATCTCCTTGCTCTCATTGCTAATCCATTCCGATGAGCAGCGTCGCGCACTGATGAAAATTCTGAATGAGGCCCATGTTCCTAACAAGATATCAGTAAATCACTTGGAGAAAATAGCAAACAAGATTTTTGAGGTCAACAGAGTTACCTTCTCCGATAATGAGTTGCCCGTGGAGGGTACTGAGCATAATAGGGCTCTTTATCTGATGGTGAAGTGCGAAGATTCTGTGGTTACCCAAGTTCTGATCGACAATGGGTCTAGTGCAAACATTTTTCCTATCTCCACGCTGAACAAGATGAAAGTGGATAATGATAGAATTCACAAAAACAACATTTGAGTTCTAGGGTTCGACGGTGGGGGCAAATATTCAGTGGGTGATGTAATACTAAAATTGAAAATAGGGCCCATCGAGTTCACTATGGAATTCCAAGTGTTGGATGTGGCGGTTTCTTACAATCTTTTAATGGGCGACCCTAGATTCATGCCGCTAAGGCAGTGCCGTCTACCTTGCACCAGATGGTTAAATTTGAATGGGACAGACAGGAAATTGTGGTGCACGGTGAGGATAATCTATGCGCTCTGGGTAATACCATTGCACCTTTCATCGAAGCTGAAGACGACAAGGGTCTGTGGGTCTATCAGGTCTTTGAGACGGTATCAGTTGAGAATATCCCGGAAGGTGAGTGTGTTCCAATTCCTAAAGTAGCATCCGCATCAGTCATGGTGGCTTCGGAGATGTTGAAGAATGGCTTCGTACTTGGCAAGGGTTTGGGTGCTTCTCTGCATGGTATTGTACAACTAGTGTCTCTTCCCAAAAACTTGGATACTTTTGGTTTGGAGTTCAAGCCTACAGCTGCAGACATAAGGCGAGCTAGAAAGCTGAAACAGAGAGCATGGGTTCTTCAAAAGCCCATCTCGCGGATGTCCAGATCATTTATCAGGCCTAGTGCCAGAAAGCGCCCAGTATCAACGGTCCCCGGCTCATTGATTGATGGTGATGAAGATTTGGATAAGGGGTTCAAGAGGTTGTTCAATGAGGTAAATATGGTGGAAGCTGGAAAAGGATCAAGTAAGGAAGATGTGTAGTTTGTGGGGCCCTGTGCAAAGATCAACAATTGGGAAGCTACTCCTCTTCCTACTCGGAGGGAGTCGTGGTAGTCGGCTTTGATTTTTCTTTCAGTTTAATCTGTATTATTTCCAGGGTTTTAATTCAGATGATATGTTCCGTCCGTTTGGATGAGTTAAACCTTGTTATCTTTAAATTTCAATGAAATGTAATTTCCCCTTTCTTTTCATTCCTGATATTTTTGTTTTTGTTTTTCTTTTCTTTCTTGTATAGTCTTTTTTATGCTGGTTTCAGTGACATGACATGCATGAGGAATCTCCGGCCCAGTCTTAAATGCCAATCTAATTCTGAAATAATAATACAAGAGATTAAGTGTGATGATGGGAAAGCCTTTGAGGAAATCAGTAAAGAATTAAGCTATGTTGAAGAAAAACCCAAACCTAACCTGAATGATATAGAAGAAATCAACTTAGGGGATCAGGATAATGTCCGGGAAACTAAAATAAGTGTCCATCTTGAACCACAGCTCAGAGAGGAGATAATTAAAATATTTTTTGAGTACAAAGATGTTTTTGCATGGTCATATGAAGACATGCCAGGTTTAAGCACTAACCTGGTGGTTCATAAATTTCCCACCGACCCAGCACTCCCTCCTGTCAAGCAGAAGCTGAGGAAATTTAAAACTGATATGAGTGTGAAGATCAAAGAAGAAGTTACCAAGCAGTTTGATGCAAAGGTCATCCGGGTCATGCGGTATCCCACCTGGTTAGCCATTGTTATGCTTGTACCAAAGAAAGATGGTAAGACCAGGGTGTGCGTTGATTACCGTGATCTCAACAAGGCTAGTCCGAAGGATAACTTCCCATTACCAAACATCCACATATTGATTGATAATTGTGCCATACATGAGATTGGTTCTTTTGTGGATTGTTATGCAGGCTATCACCAAATCTTAATGGATGAGGAAGATGCAGAAAAGACGGCATGCATCACGCCATGGGGAATATACTGCTATATGGTCATGCCATTTGGTTTGAAAAATGTTGGGGCAACATACATGAGAGCAACGACAACTATATTCAATGACATGATACACAGGGAGATCGAGGTGTATATGGATGATGTAATTATAAAGACCAGGAAGCAGTCTGACCACGTCCGGGATCTAAGGAAGTTCTTCCAAAGGCTTCACATGTACAATCTCAAGCTCAATCCTGTGAAATGTGCTTTCAGTGTTCCATCTGGAAAATCATTAGGATTTATAGTCAGTTGTTGAGGTATTGAATTGGACCCATCAAAAATCAAAGCCATCCAAGAATTGCCACCTCCGAAGAACAAGACTCAGGTGATGAGTATGTTAGGGAGATCGAATTACATCAGCAGGTTTATCGCTCAGCTTACGAAAACTTATGAGCCTATCTTCAAGCTGTAAAAGAAGGATGCTGCGATCGAGTGAACAGACGAATGTCAAGAAGCATTTGATAAAATAAAGGGGTATCTATCAAACCCACCAGTGTTGGTCCCGCCAGAATCAGGGAGACCTTTGATTCTGTATTTGACGGTGTTGGACAACTCGTTTGGATGTGTGTTAGGTCAGCACGACATCACCGGCAAGAAAGAGCTAGCCATATACTACCTCAGCAAGAAGTTCATAGCTTACAAGATTAAGTATACTCAGCATGAGAGGACGTGTTGTGCCCTAACTTGGGTAGCACAGAAGTTGAAACACTACTTGTCATTGTATACCACTTACCTCATATCTCGGTTGGATCCGTTAAAGTACATCTTTTAGAAGCCTATGCCCACAGGAAGGCTCGCAAAGTGGCAAATCTTGCTCACGGAATTCGACATTATCTATGAGAACCGGACTGCAATGAAAGCATAAGTGTTGGCTGATCATTTGGTTGAGAATCCAGTAGATGAAGAATATGAACCTTTGAAGACATACTTCCCTGACAAGGAGGTAATACACGTTGATGAGTTGAAACAAGTTGAGAAGCCAGGATGGAAACTTTTCTTTGGCGGTGCTGCCAATATGAAAGGCGTTAGGATATGAGCGGTACTTATTTCTGAAACATGGCAGCACTACCCTGTTACGGCTCAGCTTCACTTCTATTGTACTAATAATATGGTCGAGTATGAGGCATGCATCTTGGGTTTGAGGTTAGCTATGGATATGGGTGTCCAGTAAGTCCTGGTCATGGGTGACTTGGACCTTCTGGTACATCAGATTCAAGGAGAATGGGAAATACGAGATTTAAAGCTTATATCGTACCAACAATGTTTGCACAATCTTTGTCAACAGTTTCAATCACTAGAATTCAAGCATATCCCAAGGATTCATAATGAAGTTGCCGATGTTTGGCCACATTGGCGTCAATGTTGCATCATCCAGATAAAGCCTATTTGGACCCTTTGTAGATTTAGGTCCGCGATCAGCATGCCTACTGTAATATGGTGGAAAAAGAACTTGATGGTGAGCCGTGGTTCCACGATATCAAAGAATACCTCAGAATGGGAGTGTATCCAGTACAGGCCACAGGGGATCAAAAGAGAGTAATGCGATGTTTGGCAAGTGGATTTTTCTTCAGTGGAGGGGTCTTGTACAAAAGAACTCCATATCTTGGGTTGTTGAGATGCAAAGATGCTAGACAGGCCACAACTATTATGGCCGAAGCACATTCAGAAGTTTGTGAACCACATATGAGTAGGTACGTACTAGCAAAGAAGATTCTTCAAGCAGGTTATTATTGGCTTAATATGGAGCGAGATTATATCAATTTTGTGCGCAAGTGTCATCAATGTCAGGTGCATAGGGTTTTGATTCATTCTCCACCATTAGAATTACACACAATGTCTGCACCATGGCCTTTTGTTGCATGGGGCATAGATGTCATTGGGCCAATTAAGCTAGCAGCATCAAATGGGCACAGATTTATTCTGGT
Source organism: Nicotiana glauca (assembly GCA_026770625.1). NCBI lineage: Eukaryota > Viridiplantae > Streptophyta > Magnoliopsida > Solanales > Solanaceae > Nicotiana > Nicotiana glauca. The sequence goes on from MU675664.1 coordinate 74,554, forward strand.
GGCCATTGATTATTTCACCAAATGGGTTGAAGCTAAAACATTCAAATCTGTAACCAAGAAAGCAGTGGTTGATTTCGTGCATTTAAATATCTTTTGTCGATTTGGGATACCAAAGGTGATCATTACAGACAATGGGGCTAATCTTAATAGTCATTTGATGAAAGAGGTATGTCAACAATTCAAAATTGCACATCGTAATTCCACTCCTTATCGCCCCAAGGCAAATGGAGCAGTTGAGGCACCCAACAAGAATATAAATAAGATACTACGGAAAATAGTGGAAGGTTCTAGACAGTGGCATGAAAAGTTTCCTTTTGCATTGCTGGGTTATTGCACTAGTGTTCGTACTTCAGTAGGGGCGACTCTTTATTCATTGGTGTATGGTACCGAGGAAGTGATACCTGTAGAGGTGGAAATTTCGTCCCTTCGGATTATTGCAAAAGCTGAAATTGATGATGATGAATGGGTCAAAGACCGCTTGGATCAATTGAATTTGATCGATGAAAAAATATTTGCAGTAGTGTGTCATGGTCATTTGTATCGACAAAGAATGGCTAGAGCATATAATAAGAAGGTGCGCTTGTGAAATTTTGAAGTGGGTCAGCAAGTGCTGAGGCGTATTCTTCCACATCAGGCCGAGGCCAAAGGCAAGTTTGCACCAAATTGGTAGGGGTCGTTCATCGTGAAGAGAGTGTTGTCTAATGGTGCTTTGTACTTGACAGACATAGAAGGCAAGTGTGTTGAAATGGCCATCAATTCCGATGCGGTCAAGAGATATTATGTATGATTTCCTTTGAATTAATTGCATTTGTTTGTACTTGGCATATTTTGAAGATTGGAATGACGAGGACATTTTGTTCTGCTATCTAAACACTTTATCCTTTGCTACCCCTTTAAGCCTTATTTATTTTCTTTCATACCCCTCTTTTAGAATTAGTAACAAAGATCATAAACACAGGCATGGAAAGTAAGTAAAGGAAAAAGAGAAAGAAAATAATGAAAAGATAGAGAAGAAAAGGAAGAGGAAAAGAAAAAGGGAAATAGAAGAAAAAGGAAAAGACAACAACAAATCAAGAAGAAAAAAAAGAAAAGAAAAGAAAAGAAAAAGAAAAGTAGCAACAACAAAAGTAGTCTCATGAACTACGTTTGACCTGATTCCTTTTAAGGATACGTAGGCAGCCTCACGGTTCGATCCCGTCATAATAAAATCCAAAATTCCCCAAGCAAGAAACTGGGGAAGAAGTTGTGATTGTTGTAAGAAATTTGATTCCAAAAGTTGTAATTTTTAGCCCATTTGAATTGTTTTGAGCCTTTGATACCCTTTCTTTCAAACCTTGTCCAAAACCCTACATTACGGTCCAAAGAAAGACCTTCTGATCAGTCTTCAAGAAATGCCAAGTCAAGCAAGAAGAGGTGATTCATGTTAGGGACAACACTCTGGTCCAAGAAAAAAATGATGAAAATGAGAGAGTCTTATTGATGAAAACCCTCACGGGCACCTTAAGGTGACGCGAGCTGAGAGGAATGAAAAATGAGAGAGTCTTATTGGTGAAAACCCTTACGGGCACTGTAAGGCAAAAGTGAGTTAAGAGAAACCAAAAATGAGAGAGTCTTATTGGTGAAAACTGTTGCGGGCACCTTAAGGCGAAAGTGAGCTTTCAGATGAACAAATGAGAGAGGTCTATGGGTGAAAACCGTTCTGGACACTGAAGGATGAACAAGGTTCGGGTTTGGGTGAAGAAATCAGGTTATGGAATTCAGGGGCATCAAAGCATGGCAATTGAAAGTTGATTGGTTGGACGGATTGGGCCGATTAGTCTGAAATGCATGTCATGATCAATGGTACCAGCTGTTCCACCCAGATAAGTCTCTTTTCCTTTCCTTTCCTTTTGGTAAGTCTTCCGGTTTTGGATTCTCTTTATCCTTAACTATCAAGGTCATTATATTTTATTCCTTTTGGGGTTTGTTCTGTAAGATGTTTTAATGACAGTCTTGTTCAAAGCAAAGAAGAAAGGATGTCAAGACTCGCTACCAATTTCCCAATTACAAAGCACAGTAGGGCCAGAACTTACCAAAGATAGCATGATGTAAAGTGGGATACAAGGAGTCACCGAAAGTTTCATCAGTGGAATGATTTGGTAATGTTGTGGGAGATGCAAAGGTTCAGATAAAAGGGTTAGAGGTGTAAAACAACAGCGTGGGTATAGAACACTTGGGTCGTCAAAGGTCATGGAGTTTGAAAGTCAGTTAGAAAGTCAAGTGGTTCAGGGCCAGTTCGGGAAGTAAGTCAAAGCAAAACACAGCAGCGGAGATATCTTCAGCAAGAATTCCATCAACTAACCACCATTTTAAACTGACAAGACTTTTCTTTGATTGAGACAGGGATAGAAATTTTTCATTCGTTTCGAAGAAACTCTTCGCATGGGAAGAGCAAGTACCAAAACAGGTTTGACCGTAAACTCTCAGGACCTTCCTGAAAAATAGGGCTTAGATAAATTTCAAAACAAATCATAGAAGAATGTAAGTTTATTGCAAAGTTGCATGTTTAAGACAGGATTCAATTAGGAGTTTTCAGGACCATTCCCTGAATAATGGGACCAAGTTTTAAGATTTCCAGTAGATAGCAAGATGTAGCATAAATTCTATTGTAGCATAGTATGATTCAGTCGTAAAAGTGTCAGTCTTTAGAATAAGCCTTTATTTTATTTTCAGGACCTTCCTAAATAATAGGATTAGTTTAAGGCCTTTTAGATAACAAATGTAGTGGGAGTAATACCTTTAGAAGATATAACTTATGTTTGTAATTGTTGTTCACTTACGAGTTGTCAGGACCTCCCTGGATAATAGGACTTAGCTTTCAAATTCTTAATAATAGTTGGTAGAATGATTCAGTTCAACACTCACCCATATGCCCAGCTACCAAACTCGGGTAGGAAATTTTATTTATTTTGTCTATTTTTGTTGAAGTCAGGAGCTCGCCTGAAAAATAGAGGAATACATTTCAAGTCAGCAGTCAAGAGCCTGCCTGGAGAGAAGGGAATACATTTCAAGTCAGCAGTCACAATCTCGCCTAAAGAATAGAGGAATACATTTCAAGTCAGCAGTCAGGAGCCTGCTTGAAGAATAGAGAAATACATTCGAGTTTTAGCAGTCCGGAGCCCGCCTGAACAACAGAGGAATACATTTCAAGTCAGTAGTCAGGAGTCCGCCTGGAGAGCAGGGAATACATTTCAAGTCAACAGTCAGGAGCCCGCCTGAAGAATAGAGGAATACATTTAAGTTTTAGCAGTCAGGAGCCCTCCTGAAGAATAGAGGAATACATTTCAAGTCAGCAGTCAAGAGCTCACCTGGAGAGCAGGGAATACATTTCAAGTCAGTAGTCAGGAGCCCGCTTGGAGAGCAGTGAATACATTTCAAGTCAGGAGCCCGCGTGGAGAGCAGAAAATATATTTCAAGTCAGCAGTCAAGAGCTCGCCTGAAGAATAGAGGAATACATTCAAGTTTTAGCAGTCAGGAGCCTACCTAAAAAATCGAGGAATACATTTCAAGTCAGTAGTCAGGAGCCCGCCTAAAGAATAGAGGAATACACTCAAGTTTTAGCAGTCCGGAGCCCACCTGAAGAACAGAGGAATACATTTCAATTGAGAAGTCAGGAGCCCGCCTGAAGAGCAGGGAATACATTCAAGTTTTAGCAGTCAAGAGCTCGCCTGGAGAACAGAGGGAGTACAATTCAAGTTTTAGCTTTCAAAATATCTGGTAACATGATGCCCAGCTACCAAACTAAGGCAAAAAATTTCTTTGTTTTATCTGTTTTGTTGAAGTCAGGAGCCCACCTGGAGAACAGGGAATACATTTCAAGTCAGCAGTCAGGAGCCCGCTTGAAGTGCAGGGAATACATTCAGGTTTTAGCAGTCAAGAGCCCGCCTAGAGAATAGAGGGAGTATATTCAAGTTCAGCGGTCAAGCATAACCCGGAGAAAGGAAAATATCTCAAAGTGTAGTTGGAAGTCAGGCAGCCACCTGGAGAAAGGGCAAACATCTCAGGTCACAATTCAAGGCGACAACAAAAGGGTATCAGCGGAAGAATACAAGTCATCAAGGCAACGAGAGCCACACGAGCAAATTTGAAACATAGATAGGGCTTTTTGTAATTTATAGATCATAGCTTAGTCTCGCTTATTTTTATTTTGACATGGTGTAATAAGGGGGTTCAGTAAGCAGTAGCAGCAGCAACAACAACAGTGAAATCACAGCTTCATGGTAGTCCCAGCTACCAGACCTTCCTGAACTACACTGACCTGATTCCTTTTTAGTCAAGGATATGTAGGCAGCCTCAGAAGCAGGGTGTGGTCCATCTTTCAAAAATGCTTCCCACAGAGTATTCAAATGGGCAAAAATCGCTCATGTCCACTCACTTTATCTTTTACCGAAAACTCTGTGTGTTTCCGAGAAAAGAGGGGCACTGTGAGCACGTGATTTTTGCCTCGCATGATTTACTCCTACAGAATTCTTATATTTAGGATTTTTCCTTTTATTATTAATTGCATAATTTCCATGTTTATTTGCATTTATATGTGCATTTTTAATTTCCATAATTCATAAAAATACAAAACGTTGTGAGTTCGAGTCTCCCCAAGAGCTAGGTGGGAATTTCTTGGAGGGAAGGATGTCGGGGGTCTATTTTGAAACAGCCTCTCTACCCCAGGGTAGGGGTAAGGACTGCGTGCACACTACCTTCCGCAGACCCCACTAAGTGGGATTATAGGTTGTTGTTATTGTTGTTGTTGTTGTTGTTGTTGTTGTACAAAAATACAAAATAATGCATTTTCATTTAGAATTTAATTTTGCATATTTTTAGATTAATTAGTAATTAGGATCTTACAAAAATACAAAAATCACAAAAATTGAGTTATTTTTGCTTTGTTTAATTTTTAGCTTTGAATTTTGTGAATTTTCTTTAAATTGGTATTTTATTAATAATATTGATTATTAATTAGAGCTTGATATAATTAAGTAGGTTAACTTAATTTTTAGGTTTAATTTTAGTTTTGTTTTGATATTTGAAAAAAAAAATTAAGAGAATGTGAGATTTTAATAAAATGGGCTAGTCTTTGATTGTTGGTGCCCAGCCCAAGCCAAAGACAAAATATCCGCCCAAACCCGCCCCATCCAAGCCCAAACCTGCCCCTGACCCGGTCTCCCTTACTACCTATTAATGGAAACGATGTCGTTTCATTAGGATCAATCTCAGCCGTCGAGGTTTGATGATCAAACGACTGGAAGCTTGGGTCAATTAGTATATAAATGTCCTAAAG
>MU675664.1:83953-99299 GCA_026770625.1 Nicotiana glauca
CCCCGTCTCTCTCACCTCAAACCCCAAACCAAACCCCCGTTGTCTACCACCACGAACCGCCGACCGAAAATCTCCTCCGCCGGCGGCGATCGTCCAAAGACCCCCAAAATCACCCCATCTCTTCTTCTGATCCTCTGCATGCCCATGACACCAATGTCTCCCTTTGATTCTAGCCGGAAACCTTCGAAATCTTCTAACCCTAGGGTGCTGCCATGGATTCCTCCGCCGTGTCCGGCGGCGCCGCCACCCAATCACTCCCAAATCAACACTCCAAATGCCTCACCTTCTTGCCTTCCCCAATCTCTAATTATCTTCCTTCAAACCACCATAGATTCGTTCGAATCTTGAACCCGAATCTAGGTTTTCAGAGCAAAATCGAGTGCGGTGCCGGAACTTAAGTCATGACTTTTCCTGGACCGTTAATGTGTTAAAACCCATGATAATCAACTATTCTCTGTGAGAATGAGAGATTAGCATGGATTTCGGCTCATTTCGAGGTTCATCAGCCTTATGCAAGACCAAAGACCAATTGAATTGTCAGAAGCAAACTCACTCGTGTTGTTTCGGGTAAGTGATACAGCCTTGTTCCATTAATTGTAGGCCATCCTCTTCTTTATTTTTCTTTAGCCGTATTTGTTTCCTCTTCCGGTCTCATTTTTGTTGTTTCTTTCCTATCATTTATTCTCGTTGAGCTTGGTTCAAGTCATGTTAGTGATGTTCGTTGTGTTGTTTCTTCGAAAATCTTTATATATGTGGAGCTAATCAAGTCAGGTTTCTGTGCCTCTTATTTTCTTGTCCTTGGTCAAATGCAATTTGAGTTAGTCTTGTTTTGGTTATAGTTCAATATAAAGATTATGTGTTCATTATTTTCATTTTGTTGTATTTTTTCATCTATATTGTTGATGATGTCAAGATCTATTGTGAAGTTTTTGGATTTAAGTTACGTTTGGGCTCTGTAAACCAGAAGCCCAAAGTGGAAGGTAAAACTTTGTTAGCCAACCCATGGGTTAGGATTGGTTGTGGGGTTTGGACCCAGCTCTATCTATCAAGGGTAATTTTCAGGGGTAGTTTGGGAAAATTAGGTTAGGGAATCTTTTGGTACTGAAATAGAAAGCCCCTAGAAGCTTCTAGTATGGGGTTTGAATTGCAATTTCTGGTTTTTGATAATATTAACTTGGGTAGCAAGTCAGAAATTTAGGGGTGACTTAGCTAAAACAAAAATTCAAAAGGGTTAAAAGGTAAAAAAACTAATTCTAAAGCTTGCCCTATTTACTTGCTTATAAAGGTATTGTATCCTTGCCTTGCAAGTGAGTTTTTTGGAGAGGAAAAAATACAAAGAAGAAAGGCTGTTACTGTTCCATTAGAGAAAATCCATGATTCCTGCAATCTTTTACCCTAAATAAATTCCTAAACAACTGAAGCTTAAAATGAGTTAAATCAGTATCTCTTCGAGTGTTTTGGATGCATTTCTGGTTGGATTTTCATGGTTGAACTTTATTGAGTGTTGGTGTTGGTTCGAAATTGTCTCCCGATTGATTATTCCTCATTTATTCCTGGGCTGAAGCTGTGTTCAGTTTGCTGACTTGCTGTTGTTGTGACCTACTGATCCTCACTCTATCCTTTGTTTCCTTTTCTTATCCCAGGTATTATTCAGCCCCATGGACTTCACCTAATGTGTAATGCAAAGCTTGGAATGAAATAAGATGGAGTCTAATGCTGTTTCATTGAATTTATTCCTTTAGTTTTTCATGACCAGTATACACGTTTGGATTATGCTTAAAGTATTTGTCAAAGCTTGGTTGTAATTGATAATTAGATCGTATTATTTTAGTGTAGTAATTTTCTTTTAAATCTATTCAATAGGGTCTGCAATTAGAATTGGGTTTCCTGTTAGCTTAGTGGAGTTACTGCAGTGGATTAAAATGGCTGAAGGTGTCATATTATTGCCTGTTAATTATGATGAAGTAACCTAGCAGTAATAGGAGTGGTAGTTTGTCAAATGACCTTTGGTTGAGATTTTTATATAATGTGGACATGGACTAGATATTCTGGATATCTCGATGATTTAGTTTTTAGTTCAGGATCATTTGAAACAAATTCAAAGCATGAAAAGGCTATATGATTAGTATGTTTGTATGTGAAAAATGGCTAGATTTTAAATAGTTTGTAGTTAAATTCCAATGAGTTTTTTTCCGGTATTCAGTAATTATAGGTTAATTTGATGATTGTTTAATGTTAGACTCACAAGGATATGGGCCCTCTTGGGCCAATAATTAACGGACAGGCTTGTTCGCCCCTTTGTGAGCGTGTAGACGCTCAGGCGGTGAATTGGGGCTACCTCGTGAAGTCTTGGGCCATAGGCCCACTTGGTTTGGAACTTGTCAATAGTTAGACCTTGTGTTGATAGTGTAATCAGTTCTGATTGTCCTTTGAAAGGTAAAAATATGCTTACAAATGAACTTGCATTATAGGTAATAAATGGGCTGTGTAGAATAGCTTAAAGGTTAGGCCAACAGTTGGGTTGAAATACAGTATTTGGATTTGTTTTAAAGTTTGAAATAATTAAATCCTTTAATATGTTTGTGTCACACCTCCTTTTGGCGCTACCGCACCCCGCGAAGGGCGTGATAAAGGGAGTTTTCCAATTAAAGGACAATCGAAACGGGATTCGTTATTACGAATCAGAGTCTCCACTTGAGAGATTTATGGTGTCCCAAGTCACCGGTTTGAATCCCAAATCGAGGAAAATATTGACTCTATATTACAGTCCGCGAACCAGAAATCCGGATAAGGAATTCTGTTAACCCGGGGGAAGGTGTTAGGCATTCCCGAGTTCCGTGGTTCTAGCACGGTCGCTCAACTGTCATATTTGGCTTATTTATCTTATTTATAACATGCTTTAACTTATGTGCAAATTTTAACTTTTTAACCCCTTTTATTATTATTTTTCGTAAAATAATTGCAACGTCGCGAAAATGCGTCTAGGACCACGTCACATCAATGTACCCGTAATTGTTGATACATTTCAACTCTGTTGAGATTTGAATTTGGGTCACGTAAATGTGCACCCGAGTTTAAGAATGTAAAATTATTAAATACGCGCCCAAAGATACTAACGCGTTATTATTTTGAGAAGGCCGTGAAATTCGCTAAACAACATGTCCCGAAATCTAAGCATTTTTAATATATATATTTATGAGGGCCCCGCAATTTATGTGTTTGTTTAGCGAGGCTCATCTCATTTTTAAATTATGATAAAATCCATATTTCGTGCAACAAGCTATAATTCGAAGGCAACTTCTCTATCATAATAGTTTTTAAGAGATTAATCTAATATCCTAATATTAACAAACCATAATCTCCAAACATGTATCCTACTAAATATATTTAACAAAGTCAAACAACAGTACTAACGAACATACAAAAATAAAACCACTAACTATTCTATATAATGTAAATAGTAGTAACGTAAAAATACATTCTTCAGTAGAACATGAGTTCATGCACGAAATATTAATATCACGTTTACCATTTTTAGTAAGCATAAAAATATTAAGACACACAACTTCAAACACAAGAATGGCAAAGATAAGAGAAAACAAATCTGGAATTTACAACGCAAATAACATTTAAAATTGGGCCTTTCATTGATTCAATATTACAACTTAGATTACTAATCGGAAATGGCCGCAACGGAACAGAAACTCGACGACCTCAAAGTTTGCCAGAAATTGATGAACCTCGGATAGACCGGACCAACGACTAACGACGAACTCAGAACAAAACCCCGGCTCGCTCGAACCCTGACCAAAACCAAAAGACCACCTCGAACAGTAACACCTCAAACAGCTAGAACGGACCTCTGTTCGTTGTTAAACATGACGCGACGACGACCATTTTGGGAGTGGTTTTGTGCTGCGTTTCAGTTGGTTTTGTGTGGTTGTTTCATGGATAGGGGTGGCTGGACGACGAAGGAAGGCTGTTGGTGGTCGTTTGGGCAGTGATGGCGACGGAGGTGGCGATGGGGCAGCTGCTGTGTCAATGGCGACGTGAGCTGAGTGGTCTGATTTACGAAGAAGAAGATGGAGCAGAAAGGGTGGTCGACGGAATGAAGTGGCTGGTCGTTTGGGGTGGTTAACGACGGGATACAACTGGGAAGCTAGAGTTCACGCTAGTTTGGTTCGTCGCTGAAGGTGACGGTTCTGGTGGTTGCGTGGGAGGTGAGGCGCTGGTTCGACAACTGTGTGTGTGTGTGTTAGGGCGACGGGAAGGTAAGGCTGGGGCTGGATATTGGTGGTTTGGGTACTGGCGGCTGGAGGGTTTTTTTTTCTAGGGTTTTTGTGTTTGTGTTTGGAGAAGATGACTGCACAGTCCCGTTCCCCCCTCAAAAATCTGATCTTCATGTCTATATTGTGATGTATATGTATATTGTATTTCTATGCAAGAGCCCCCCCACGTGAGAGACCATGGGTAATGGGTCCTCACGTGGGTTCAAGAGTGTTGGGTCTCATCTCGTGCTCCGTCCGTGTTCTCCACGTGTGGTGGACTCAGATTATTATGGGCTAGGTCCGAAAATTAGGCCTAAAAATGAGTAGTTTGAACCCGAATATTATTCTTTGCCCGGAACCGAGAATAAGAACATAATGTTATTTAATTAATCCTACGTAAACAAAATAACTATAAAAAATACTGGCAATTAAAACAAAACTATTTTTATATTTTTTCAAGGTTACAATAACTACAAACATTAATAAACTATTTTTTGTTGTAATTTTCGTTTTTATATAAAGATAAAAATATAAAGTACTATTTTTGTATTTTTTAAGTTTAAATGACTACAAAACATTAATAAAACTATATTTTTTTTGTAATTTTTTATTTTAAGGTAAAAATAAGTAAATAATAAAAATTAGCTGAGATAGCTATATTAGGCCTAAACTAAATATTTTACGCTAAAATATAAAAAATCTCGGGGAGGGTCAAAAATCACGCGTCTACAGTTTGGGCCTGACGTTTTGGCCCCGTTGCATCCTTCAGTTGTTGACAACATAGCACTTGGGCTGCCTCCTCACGTTAGGCCTCTCATTAGGCTAATTTAGGTTGTAGAATGATTAATATTTGTAGCAAGCCTTCAGGGCCCTTTAAAATACTATCGTGATTATGTATACATTCGCGTAACATAATTACGATTCTAAAAACAAAATCGGAGTATGCGTTCACGCAACTTCGGCCCAAATTTTCTTAATAATAATAAAGCGGACACGTTCGCATGACATGATTTTGGACGCGCCAAACAAAGTGGGTATACTTATGCGTAACCCGTTTCAAGATAAGTTTCTTAATTAAAAGCGGTGAAAGAAGTAAACGCACATAGGTTCTAAAATCGGTAATTAAATAATCATGTAAGCCAAGTATTAGCAAAGCGACCATGCTAGAACCACGGAACTCGGAAGTGCCTAACACCTTCTCCCGGGTTAATAGAATTCATTACCCGAATTTCTGATTCGCAGACTGTAATACAGAGTCAACCCTTCCTCGATTCGGGATTTTAAATCGGTGACTTGGGACACCATAAATTATCCCAAGTGGCGACTCTAATTTTTAATGAAATAATCCCATTTCGATTGTCACTTCAAGTTTGAAATAACTCTCTTATTATTATACCCTTTTAGGGGTGTAGTGGAAAAGAGGAGGTGTGACAGTCATTTGACAGAAGATTCCTCCACCAGTCTGGCAAGAGTGAGGGCATGCTAACCATACCCAAGTTGGGGACCTCGTTCTTCATTTTCTGCAAAACAAAAGGGTTAAAACCATACCCCTACCGGACTCGACTATTTAACATCAACAATTAGCATGAAGCATTTTGTTCTCCAAACAAATGCACAAAACGTGAGGATGTCTGTTTGGGTTTAGGGAAACCCAGTGGACCTTTGGACAAGGCTATATTAAAGGATCATTATGTGGACAACATAACTGACCCGGCTAGGTTTGACCATGACGCATGCGCAATTTAAAAAGAGTAAGGTTTTTATGGGGATTTCGACTGGTACCCTTGAGCAGACAACTCAAGGGGGAAGGCACAAAACTGTCGACTACACCGCTGATCGACTAGTTTTACCTCAAATAAGCCTTTCCGAATTTAGGGGGTAATGATATAGGAAGGGCGCAACCATTCATCAAGCGTTGATAGAGTATTTGTTTGGCATGAGTGGAGTGTGATATTGAGCATGATCATGCAATAATTAAAATCATGTTGACATGTATTTGCACGTGAAGAAAGCGATAAATACAGTAGTTTCATAATTTAAAGGAGTTATAAAGGAAGGAAACAAGAAAGATATGTCAGTTTTGCTTTTAAAAAAGAAATCAAACACTTAAAGGAATTAAACAAATAATTGCACATAGGGAGGGGTACAAATTTACAAAAAACGGTATGAAATGGTAAAAGCCTACAAATCCCCAACAGAGTTGCCATATTGCTGCGCCCCCTTTTTCCTCTACGGAATCGGGTTTATGACATTTTGTTATGGGACAACTCTTTCCTTTTGGGAAAGGGGGGTTTGCATATTTTTAATAGTCACCACCTAACGATTTAAGATGTGTTAGGACACATATGGGTTTCATTTATAACTAAGTTTGATAACCAGAGATAGGGTAAGGGCTTGAAATTATCCTAAGGGGAAGGTGTTAGGCACCCTTCAGGATCCACTAGTGTGGTTCTCGGCCAAATAGTTTTTGTGAATATGTACAATTAGCAAATAAAGAAGTATGGCTAAAATAGTAGAAGATTTCAGTTTAAATACACAAGTGTTTGAAAAGCAATTAATGAAAAAATCAAGATTTTGAAAAGAATTACAATCTAAACATATTTGGGAATGTAAAGGAGGGGCATCCTAGATTTGTTTATAATATAGATCACATCAATGCAATACCTGGTATGACACTCCTCAAAGAGGGGCTACATGTGGCATTAATGCACCAGTCACCATATCTATATCTAATCTTTCCTGCCCCGTGAATGTAATTGAAGCAAGGGTTGGTCTCGACCCCTATTGCATGTTGTTACATGTCCCTTCATATCAGTTCTGGAGGAATTTAGGACTCATATCCTATAAATAGGGGAAGTTCTAAGCATACCCTTAAGTTTAAAGGAAAAATACTAAGGCGACATGTAATAACAAGTAGTACTTCAATTCAGGGGAGCATGGAAGACAAACGAAAGGCTCAAATATACCTCTAGATACAATGCACATAAACAGCATGACTCATACACCGATAAGGTCTGAATTTAGAATTCTAAATCATGGTATCTAAGTGATAATAGCACAACCAGATTTATAACATGACTCAGAAAACAAGTCTGAATCAGGATTGCCTACTCAACCCGCATGCCCAACTTACGTTGAACTTCCATCTAGAAGCGTGAGGTAAACTGCGTACGTCGGTCCGAAATGATAGACACGGGCACACCATGAAGGCGAACAATCTCTCGGATATAGATCTCAGCTAACCTCTCAGAAGAATAAGAGACTGCCATAGGAATGAAATGTGCTGACTTGGTCAGCCTATCAATAATAACCCATACTGCATCGAACTTCCTCCGAGTCTGCGGGAGTCCAACAACGAAATCCATAGTGACCTGCTCCCACTTGTACTCGGGAAGCTCAATCCTTTGAAATGAACCATCGGGCCTCTGATGCTCGTACTTAACTTGCTGAAAATTCAAACACCGAGCCACATATGCAATGATATCCTTCTTCATTCTCCGCCACCAATAATGCTGCCGCAAATCCTGATACATCATTGCAGCTCCCGGATAAATAGAGTACGGGAGCTGTGGGCCTCCTCTAAAATCAACTCTCACAGTCCATCCACATTACGCATACAAACTCGACCCTCCAATCTCAAAACTCCATCATCATGCAAGGTAACCTGTTTGTTACCTCCGTGCTGCACTATGTCTCTAAGGACACACAAATGGGGATCATCATAATGCCAATCACGGATACGCTTCAATTATGAAGAACGAGTGACTGTGCAAGCTAGAGCACTATTAGGCTCAGAAACATCCAACCTAACGAGTTGATTGGACAAATCCTGAACATCCAAAGCAAGCGGTCTCTCACCGACCAAAATATAAGCGAGACTGCCCATACAGGCTGACTTCCTACTCAAGGCATCGGCCACCACATTGGCCTTTCCTGGATGATACAATATAGTGATATCATAGTCTTTCAACAACTCCAACCACCTCCTCTGCCTCAAGTTCAACTCCTTTTGCTTGAACAAATACTGAAGACTCTTGTGATCCATGAACACCTCACATGCCACGCCATACAGATAATGCCTACAAATCTTCAATGCATGAACAATGGCTGCCAACTCCAAATCATGAATTGGATAGTTCTTCTCATGAATCTTTAACTGCCGCGCAGCATAGGCAATGACCTTGCCATCTTGCATCAACACTGCACCAAGTCCAATACGAGATGCATCACAATAAACTGTACAAGGCCCTGAACCTGTTAGCAAAACCAACACTGATGCCATAGTCAGAGCTGGCTTGAGCTTCTGAAAGCTCGCCTCACACTAGTCCAACCATCTAACTGGGTACCCTTCTGGGTCTACCTGGTCATCGGGGCTGTGATAGATGAATACCCTCCTCCGCTCGGATTGCCCGTTCGTATGAGTATGATGTTGAGAACAACCCCAGTACCTATGATAACTGCATCGGAAGCCTCAACCTCAGGCCTGGCTGGAAGACCATAACATCAGGCTTGCCTAGTGGTTTTAATGCATTGAAAGTTAAACACTAATGACAAAGACGGTTCTGGTTTTATTTTAAAGTTTATTACCTAAAGCTTGCCTAGGTGTAAAATAACGCATAGCAGTTACCAGTATTATTGAAATAATTTGGAAATTATTTTACCATAAGAGCATGTTGTTCTAGTTGATACAAATCTGAGAATGCTGAGATTATTACCAGTTTTATTCAGAAAAACATCACTATGTGAGATTATTTTTTATCACCTTTTCATGAATCGGTAATTAACTAGGCATCTTAAACAAAGTGTAAACAGGATCGTAGAACATGATATCTAATATGCACATGCAAATGGCAGGATTGTTAAAAACAGAATCCCTAAGTCATGATTTCTAAATGCACACAAGAGTTGCAGAATGATTGAAATATGACTTCTGAAAGTACAAGAGTAACAACTTTTATGCCAATGTTGTTATTGTCCTAGGAGCAGGATTTCTAAGTGATAGACATAGAACATGGATTAGTGATGGATGAGATGCTGAGGCAAAAACTGTGGGACCTAAGAGCATGATTTTTAATGCATGTATGAATCCTAAGCATGGTTTCTATTGCATAATTAGGAATATAACCCTAATAACATGTTTTTACCCTTAACAACTATAGCATGCATATTTACCCCATCTCTTTTCACTAGCCACCCCAATACTTGTTTATAACAAGTTATTACAGACCAATATTAAAATAAATTACATAAGTAGAAATGATAAATAAGAAGTTACACTATAGGCAGCCTGATAAGGACTTCCTCCCTGAGTTATGTAATAAACCACCTCAAGGGCCAAGATTGTTCCATAGCCTTTCTCATATCTGGGTGTGTCAGAGTTGCCTAAGGACCTCAAGGTATCCCGGGCAGTGCTCACATCTAGATTTCATAGCCAAGACAGAGTAAGTGCAGTGTGGAAAGGTCAGCTTTTATGTGTCCAAGTTTAGAGGGAGCTCAAGGTTCTCAAGGCAAGGCTCACACAAAAGGGGCAGATATAGTGGTCTAACAGTATATGTGAGAGTGCTTAACATAGATTTAAAAGGGTTGAGTTGGAAAACAATTTTGAAACATCATGTTTGGGAATAAGTTTGCAAAACAACAGCAGAGTTGCTAGGCAAAAAAGGTTTTAAAAGGAGAAGGGAATAGGAACAACAATAACAACTTGGAACAAGCCAGCATACACAAGACAAGCTCAAAGAATAATACCATTTCAACATTCACAAGCAGGGAAGTAAGGGGTTTGGGACATAGAGAGCCCCAATCAAAAACACATAAACATGGATGAGAAGAGAAGCATACAGACCAATAGGTACAAAGAACAACTAGGAATAGATTACTACTTCAAAGTGTTAACAAGGGAATCAGACTCGAAATTATAATAGTAATAGGCAATAAGACATAGAGACAGGGTATGGGAATAGTCATGTTGAGGACACGGGTTTGTTACACATACTTAGTAATGACACTTAGTGTTAATCAAATACATTAGGAATCTATGATACTAACATGGCATACTAGCTAAAGGAAATAAACAAGAACTCAAGTAGACATGCTGATTACACTTGAACAAGAGAGGGCAAAACTTAAGCATGTTGAATAAAGCAGTAAACAAGAAAGGAAATTAAATACATAAGACATAAAATTAGTGAAGAAGGAGACATGGATTAACAGACAAGGATCACATAGAGTTCAGTTTCAGAATTGAACTAGGAACATACCAGTTAAGGAAGCAAAGTGCAGAAAAATAAAGCAAGTAGAGTTCCACAGTCTAGCCTTGGCTTTTAGCCGGCTAGACAAGCAGTAGCATAAGTAGCAGAGAGAAAGAAGAGAGAATTTTATGTGTGTGATTTTTAACAAATTGTTCATGTCTAAGAGTCAGAATGAGAGTGCATATATAACACTTAGGGAGATGAAACAAATAAGGTAAAAAATGATCTAGAGTTCATAAATAAGTAGGTAAATATAATTAACAAGTTAATTGGGGCTAATCCCCATTAATTTACACAAACAGATCCGGAAAGGTCACGTTAATACAAGGAGAATCCATTACCAGCCCTGATTGGGGCTTAAATAAGGTAACGATAAAAAATTAACCATAAATTAATCAATCAGTCGGCATAAGGCAAATAACGCTAATTACAAGCCACAAATAAAGAAAGTAAGTAAAAACCCCAAAGAATACTGACTTTCACGAAAAAATTGGTTCAAATCCATAATAGAAATCAATTAAGCAAAAAATCCCAAAGAATACTGGTTTTAGCAGGAAAACTGGTTCAAATCCTTAATAGAAATCAATCAGTATGTTTGGTTGCCAGAAATAAACAAATAACGGAGAAAAAATTGAAGAAGATCAGTGCAACAAATAGAAACATCTAGGCTATAAGTATATATATGAGAATCAGTCGAGATAGTAAAGGATCAAAGAACTAAAATATTAGAAAAATCCTTTTGAAAACATTTATGGCAAACCCTAATTTCAGAAGAAAGCGAATGGAGTCGAAATAGTTAACCAGAATACGAGATCTTTAAGAGAAAGTGACAGATAATACTCGAACCCTTTTAGATCTACAAAGATCTAAACGGATTAGAGTAGTTGTAAAACTAGGGTCTTCAAAATAGCTGAGATGAAAAGAGTCTTGACTAAAAGCCATAGATTCGAACTAAAAATGAAAAGAAATCAGTACTCACAAATAAGGATGGCCCTAGACAGGCCTGTAAACAAACTTCAGACGAAGGAACATGTTGAATCTCCTTGAGATTCTTTTATGGATCCATGTAATCAACAAACAGAGAGTATAGAAGGCCGGTAGTAGCCGGAGAATACTCAGAATCTCCATAGACGAGAGTTTTTCGTTGCTGACGGCGACGAGGGTTAGGCTTGGGATTTTAGAGCATTTGAGAGAAGGGGGGTCAGTTGTAGGCATGAGAGAGGAGTGAATGAGAGGGTATTGGGGGGTTAGGTATATATTTAATTAAGGAAAGGGGAATGGGGGTGTTGATCTGAATGATCAACGGCTAGGATTGAATGGGGTATGTGGTTTCCGAGTTTTTTAATGGATTGGGCCTAGGTTTTTGGTTGGTTTAATTGAGTTGGGGGTCTGTTGGATTTAGGCTAGAATTGAAAGCCAATTTGGCTATAATTTAAATAGTCAGTTTTTCCCAATTTAATTTATAAAAAATAGTACGCAGATAATTTCTGAAAAATAATTTTAAATGATTTATAATACATAGTTAGCAATTTAAAAATACAGGATCTAATTTTATGGATATAGAACATAATTAAATTTTAAAAGGGCTAATATTGCAATTATGTGCAATTTAGCTCTAAAAATACTAAATGTAATTATAAAAATATATAAAAGTTACCTTAGCCATATTTTGGTATAAATGTAGAAATCCAATAGATGAATTATCAAAATAATAATTTTGGAAATAATTATTGGGGATCTTATGGATAAAAAGGGAGAAAATAAATTAATTTAAAACCTTAAAATTATGGAAAAATAATCAAAACCTTGGACATGCTTATATATGCTATTTTGAAGGTATTTTGCATATTGAAAATATATAAGAAAAAATTGGGTATCACCACTCGTAGCCAAAAATACTCAGAAATCACATCAAACCTACCGAAATGGACAACAAGAATTTACTATTAGTCTCATAACTCTCTGTGAGCACGTGAATTTGCCCTAAGCAAATTATTCCAAAAGTTCAAATAAAATAATTTTATAATTTTTAGGAATTTTGTTGCATTTTCGTATTAATTGGTTGCATAATAACTCATGTTAAATATATATATATATATATATATATATATATATATATATATATATATATATATATATACACACAATAATTTTGGGCCAAAACACCCCTAAGCCCAAAAACAAATCAAAAAAAATACCCAAACCCACGCCCAACCCAAACACTACCCGACCAACTCATTACTTTGTTAATATCGGAAATCCTTTACCCTAAGATAATAGAGACACGAAAATACCGTGTCTCTATCACTCCCTCTACTGAGCAAAGAGCCTCAAGGCTATTCAAGGCAACAAAGACGGAAGAATTCAAAGGGAGATTCCGGAAGATTTGAGAGGAGTTTTTGAAGAGTAAAATCGAAGAGAAAATTTAGAAAAAAGTTAGGTTTGAGTATTGTGAGATTTGAGCAAATTTTCCTTCTGATTCTAGCTGAAACTTGTGTAATAATATTTTGGATTTCGAAGCGTATAATTCATTTGGATTCTGGAACTCGAAGTGAATCTCTTGCTGATATTTTAGCTTCTACAGGTTCCTTTCATTCCCTGTGTGTGATTTTATTGAATTGAATCCTTCTCTATTGCTGATATTTTGTTTCAATTCATGTTTGGATGTAAATGTTGTTTGAATTTGTTCCTGTGTTGTTCTATCGGATGATTCTTCTCAGTGATTGATTATTTCTGTCCGCACAATTCACATAATGTCTATATGGATTTGCTCTGTTTTTTGTCATTTGCTCGATTTTTGATTTAGATTGTTATTTTGACTTCATATCGATTCATCGATATTAAGAAAAAATATTTCAGTTGATTTCTTCAGTTTTGATTTCAAATATGATATATATATATATATGATGAAAAATTGAGCTGCTCCTTTAATTCTGTTTTCCAAAATCAGAGTGATTTGAAACAGATTATTAGAGAGTTGTCGTTAAGTTTCGATCCGAGATTGTGGTCGATTTGTCGATTCTTCTCTGAATGGTTGATATCATGGTTTGCTCGTCTTTGTTAACCTCTGTTTAATGTGTGAACCAGTTGGCCTTCTTGTTTCATGTTAAAGTGAATTTTAATCTTCACATTTTAAGAATGATGCATCTGTTGCATTCATGAGCATGCTCTTTAGAATAGTTTTGTTTATCTTCAAAAGTTTGTACTTAAAACAGATTGGTTAATGGTCAAGTTTGATCTTCAAAAAACATGTGCTATGTTCATTATTGTTAAATATTGGTCCAAGGTGGCAAGTAGACTGTTTCCCTGATTATGTATGCGCACATTGGCTCTATTTTCCTTCTCTTATTGAAACTTACCAGCCTTTTCATCACTACAAGAGTTCTGCTTCTCCGAGTTGTTAAAAGGCTAGTTAGAGTATCAATTTCAATTGATAGCAGGCAATATTCGGATTGTTAGTATTGACAGAAATCTGTTTCGTGTAGTTTTTGCTGAAAATTTGCCTGTTTTGCACTGTGCAAGTAGTATTCTGAAATTTGTCTTGTTTAAGAGGTGTTTAAGAGTCGTTTCCAGGCTGTTGATTGTTAGTAAATGCAGTATTATGACTGATGGTCCTCGTTGGTTGGATTGTTAGTCGACTGAGTATGAATGGCTTGTGTGTTTGTGAAATTTTCATGCTTGTCTGTGTACGGGTCGCAAATCAGTCGAGTTTGTTAGTTTTGTTTGAGCACTAATACTGAAAATGAACAGACTATCTTAGCACATGTTTTCTAATTCGTTTTCATCTCTGAATGAGATCAGGTCATCACAGCTCTCAAGCATTTTTTTAGTTAATTGGAAAAACTTGGTAGTGCACTGCTTCTCAGCAGATTTTGTGCAAATTTTATAACAGAGGCTGGATATTCGGATGTCTTTCGTGCTTAATTTTCTTTTCTATGCAAACCTCTAATCTTTGAAATTCATTTGAATCAAGTAAGGTGATCGGATTTGACTTTTAACCTTTACATAGTTGTTTCAATGTCGTGGTTTGTGGTCCAATATTGCTTTCAATGGTAATTCCTGCTTTGCCCGGGTTTCTTTCATATCAGCTATGCATGAATTACTCATGAACATGTTTGTCGTCTAATAGGTTCCATGTTAACATTCAAGAAGCCTAGTAACCCATCTTCCATAAAGTGTATAAGTCTTTAGTTGAATCTGATAGTTGATTGAGTTTTGATTAATTGGACTGAATTATAATTGAACCTGTTGCTATGAATTTTTTTTAAAAAGAAAACTGGAGCTCTGTTTAAATTTGGAACTTTACTGCTGGGATTTGTTTGTTACACCTCGCATTTGGATTTGATACTTCTATTCAATCAAAATTATTTGTTGGAACATTTGGTCATTATTGATGTTGTGAATCTGTTCGAATTTTGGTATTTGATAAGGTGTTAAGGGAGAAAGCAAGACAGCCTTATGAGTAATGTTTTCTCTGAGCATTCTTTGAAGGTGACTGATGTTGTGCATCTGTTATGTAAGTTGTAGTGCTGAGATGATTAATTGTTTAACAAACAATAGAGGTTAAAATTGGCTACCACTGAAAATGGCTATTGCTGTAATTTGCAAAGGAGGCTATTACTATGAGTTATTTCACAGTTTGCACTAACGTAGCCATTATTTTTTTTAAAAAAAACCCATCTGATTGAAATGCAACAGATATTAGGCCATTGAGTTAGGTAGTGCATTTGAGCTAATAGGTGTTACCTCTTGCTCAAATGTGGACTTGAACTCGGAGCCCAAATTCTTTGCTCACGTTGAATAAATATTAAGACTATATTAGGAGTATAG
>MU675667.1:672-25575 GCA_026770625.1 Nicotiana glauca
AAAAATGACCGCGGTCCGCGCCCAGGAAGTGCTGACCGCACAAAAATGGTCGCGGCCGCGCAGCAATTTGACTGCAGTGACAGAATTTAGTATTTTGGACATAACTTTCGCTACAGATGTCCAAATTACGATTTCATTAGCTTTCTGGAAACTAGACACAAAGGGCTACAACTTTCATTTTTGAATCAACTCCAAATTCCTTGTATATAAAAAGATATAAGCTTCCGAAGTAGGGCCAACGAGCAGGTTTCATCGCGGCCGCACCCCTTTTTGCGCGCTCCGCGCGATGCCTATTGCGGCCGCGCCCATTTGTGTGCGGTCCGCAAGGTACTCACCGCGTACGCACTTCATTTTTGTGCGGTCCGCGCGGGTGGGTTCTGAGGCCTGCAACCCTTCTGACCTTCTACAACTGTGATTTTCGGCTTAAAATATCCCGGAACCTACTTGGATCTCACCCGAATTCTCGGGACTTCAAACCAATTGCACCAACATTTCCTAAAACCTTATTCAAACTTGTTCCAATCATCAAAAAACTTCAAACATTATCAAATTTCTCAAATTACATCAGATTCAAGCCTAAGTTCTTCTAAAACTTCCAAAATACACTTTCGATCAAAAACCCAACCAAACGACGTCCGAATGACCTGAAAATTTGCAAACATAACCAAAATCACCTAACGAAGCTACTGCAACTCTCGGAATTCCGTTCTGACCTTTGGATCAAAATTTCACATATCAACCAGAATTCGCCAAAATACTAACTTTCGGCATTTCTAGCCTAAATGAGCTACGGACTTCCAAAATACATTCCGAACACGCTCCCAACCCCGAAATCACCTAACGGAGCTAACGGAACCATCAAATTTCCATTCCGAGGTTGTCTTCACACTGCTCCAAATACTGACCATTTTTCAACTATTAAGCTCTCATTTAGGGACAAAGTGTTCCAAAATACTCCGAATCCTAATACCGAATATCCCGGCAAACCAAAATAGTAGAAAGGAACTTAGGGGAAACAGTTAATAGGGGATAAGGGCGTAAATTTTAAAAACGACTGGTCGGGTCGTTACACTTAACTGCTTTGACTAGAGTGTCTATAAAACCAATCCTGAGTGAGTTATGTGCCATGTGTGTGTAAGGATTTGTTATATTCTGTGCATGACATTTGATGCCTAGTACTTGCCCTGTGTGTTTTCAAAGTGAAATAGTAGTGTTGTTCAGTTGTGGAAGTGATATAGGCATTTCTTTGTTGAGCCGGATATGTATATTTTACCCACATAATTGTTATGTATTGTAGTTAACCTCTTTGAGCATGTAATCATATTTCTTTGGCAACCACATTACAAGCCTTGCCCATTTGTTTGAATTAACCATCTATTTGAACCATTATAACCTCTCATGAGCACTTGAATTGTTGTGAACTTTGTAAAATTTAAAGTGTGGGGTGGTTGGTTTGGCTTTTGAGTGGAACTAATTGAATAAGGAGAAACGTGCACTGTTTTGAAAAAGAAAGAGCCACTTGAATAAAAAAAAAATAGTTGGATTGTTGTGGGAAAAAACAATTCCTTGATAAGTGGTGGCTCTTGACGTAAGCGTGCTTAAAGAAGAATGGGGTAATTTACATTGATGTGAAGGTGGAGTTTAGGTTTGACATAAGTATGAGGTTTAAATGTTAAAGTAAATGTATTAAAGTGCTTAGGGAGGTGTAGTCACTCTTATATCTAAATGTATCCTACATGTCCCACAGTCTACATTACAACCAAATAAAGTCCTAATTGATCCTAGATTGAATGAGCTCGATTAGTAGAGTAGTACACTATGGGCAAGCTTATGGTGCATTTTTTGTGGCATATGAATGTTATTCTAAGAGTGAGTGAATTCTTTCTATCTTGAGTTCCTAAATGTTCATAAATTTTGTTGTGTGGAAATACTCTCTTTTGTTGTGTGAGGGCACTTGATTCATAAAGGAAAGGTAATGTCTGTGACCTCTATGTTAGAGTAAGTAGGTGAGTTGTGAATAATATGTAGTACTTGTGACTCAAATATTGAGGTGAAGAAGTTACACTTTTGTGCTTAGTCTATTTTAAATACTCTTGGTATGATGAGTTAGGAGAATTGTTTAAAAAGGTCGTGCCTATAAAAAAAATAGTGTAGTTTGATTGCTCAAGGACGAGCAATGGTTTAAGTGTGGGGTGTTGATGATAGTCTATAATTACGTATTTTAGTCGGTTATTACACTCTAATTTACTGCACCTTAGTTGAGTTTGCGCTTTAATCGCTAGTGTTTTGCACTAACGATGTGTTTTATGACTTGTAGTATTGATTCCGAGATATATAGATGTTATGGAATGAATTCAAGTGATTTGTCGCTTTGAATTCTGAGTAAAAGCCAAAGGAATTAAGTCGGTATCGTATTCGGGGATCAACGGATGATAAAACAACAAAACGAAGACTCGAGTAGGTATATTGCGCACTATCTAGTAAAATGCACATAACCTTATGTTCAGAACTCCACTTGGTCTCCACAATATATGGTTGGAAATCTAACTCAATGGGATACAACTTTCATGTTTTACGTTTTTCCAAATTCCAAAAGAAATAGGGTGAAAAATGCGGTAGAAAGTTTACCGCGGTCCGTGCCGCAGTTTGAGGCAGTGCCTTCCGCGGTCGTCACCACGGTCCACGTCGCGGCCGCAGCAGTCCAGACGTGAAATATTATCCTTTTTCGTGTAGGAGAAGGTATAATTATTTGGGCCCGACCCTACTTGGTATATATACATGGAAAAATGGTATTTTTGAGGGTGGGACATATATTTTTCCTAAGGAGGCAGAGACACAATATGAGCAAGGCGGGGAATTCTTCAACAAGTTTTTCCTTCCTCTTTCTATTTTTCATTATTGGTTATGACTTTTGATATTGTAGTTTTACGTACTATTATGAATAGCTAATTTGTTATCTAAGGTTTTGGTGAAACCCGTCGGGGATGAATTGATTGTTATATTAATATAGTTTTGAGTTGGTTGTTAATCTTTATTTGTTCAACTAAGCCTTGATTTTGGTTAATTGAAAGGATCCTCAATTAGCCATTCCTATTTATTATGTATCTGCTTGAGAGAGAGTGCATATTTAGGTAGTTATTTGAACAACATCACTCCCAGAGTATAGGCGAGAGTCATAACCGAGGGTTTAGAAGTTGGATTAGAGATAACGATACCTCGGGTGCAATCTGAGTGAACTGTAATGTGAATCTAGCTAGCGTAGCTTGAGAGAGTGCGTCTAGTAAATTATAATAATTGCTTGAGAGAGATTTATGATAGCTGGAGAGTTCATAATTGATAGAGGCAACTAAGTCACAACTATAAGAAATATACAACCAAGGAAATCAACAACGGGGGAAACCATTACCTTAGACCTTTATTCCAATTGTTTATAATTCAAGCATAGTTAGTTTTCAGGCGTTTAATTATTTTCAATCTTGTCTTCTTAGTGATATTAAACAGATACAGCTAAGCCTTAGTTCTCTGTGGGATTCGACTCCGGACTTTTAGACCGGATTATATTTGCAGCGACCGTTTATCCTTTTTAGGACTAGAGTTGGGCGTGATCAGTTAGGGTTGGGTTTAAATTATAAATTGGGCCGGGGAATTGGGGCTTGATCTAGTTATAATTGGGAGCCAAATGTGGCTATGAGTTAAAAAGCCATTTTTTCATTTTAATTTATAAAAAACAGCAAATAGTTTTTTGAAAATAAATTCAAAGTATTAAAATGCTTTATAATACATAATTAACAATATAAAAATACAAGGCTCAATTTTATGAATATAAAACACAATTAAACCTTAAAAGAGGCTAATATTGTAATTATGCAATTTCACTTTTAAAATACTAAATAAAATCTTAAAAATATGTAAAAAAAAAATATCTTACCCATATTTTGGCATAATATAGAAATCCAATTGATGAATCATCAAAATAATAATTTTGGAAATAATTATTAGGACACTATGGATAAAAAGGGAGAAAATAAATCAATTTAAACCTTTAAAAATTATGGAAAAACAATAAAACACTTGGACATGCTTATATGCATGTATATGCTATTTTGCAGCTATTTTGCATACTAAAAATATATCGGAAAAAATTGGGTGTCAACAGCTGCCCCTCTTTACCCGGAAAGGATGAAAGAGTTTTGGGGTAAAGAAACGATTTCCATTTTTGATCGAGCGAAACGATTTTGAAAGATTCAGGCCTCACCCCAGCTTCCGAGCTGCCTACATATCCCTGGTATTACAAGAATCGGGCCGTATAAAGGTCAGGATTCACCAGCAGAATATACCGATGAGGCGATTTCAAGAACGGGTGCAACATCTAGGGCTGGGTTGATTTATGGGAATGGTTAGGTTTGATAAGGCTGCGGCACTGGAGTGGAACTGCTCCTGTCAGGATTGTTGTTGCTTGCTGGTTTATTTGCAAATAAGCAATACAAGCATATTTTGTGTGTAAATTTAAACATGATGCAAATTCATGTTAGACCGTGAATGATGTCTTTGGACAGTTAGGAATGGCATCCTCAGACCATGATGTCCTCGTCCAAGAAGCATATGATAAACGATTTGCAGGACATGAAATGATGTTCTCGGGCTATGAGGATGGTGCCTCCGAACCATGACGCCTTTGAATAATGATATGCAAAAGATTGAAAGAAACCCTCGAGCCATGACATGGTGTTCTCGGGCTATGAATATGGTGCCTCCAAACAATGACGCCTTTGGATGAGTTGGCGAAATTTCACCCCATGAAAGATGCAGTAGCATGTGGAGATCTTTCAGTCATGCAATGCAGTATGATGCAATCTTTAGCCATGCAGATGTAGTATGAGGCGATCTTTCAACCATGCAGGTAGTATGTGGCGATCTTTCAGTGGTGCAGATGCAGTATGAGGCAATCTTTTAGCCATGCAATGTAGTATGAGGCTATCTTTCAGTCGTGCAGATGTAGTATGTGGCAATATTTCATCTATGCAGATGCAGATGTGATGATCTTTCAGCCATGTAGATGTAGATAGAGACAGCGTTTAGTCTCGAAAGGCAAAATGGTAGCCTTATGCAAATATGCGAATGCAGATGGAGGTAGCGTTTAACCTCTGAAGGAAGAATGGTAGCCTTATGCAAAGATGCGAATGTAGATGGAGGTAGCGTTTAACCTTGAAAGGTAGAATGGTAGACTTATGCAAAGATGCGAATGCAGATGGAGGTAGTTTTTAACATCGGAAGGCAGAATAGTAGCCTTATGCAAAGATGCGAATGCAGATAGATTTAGCATTTAACCTCAGAAGGCAAAATAGTAGCCTTATGCAAATTGGAAGGCAGAATGGTAGCCTTATGCAATGCAGATGCAGATAGAGGTAGAGCTTAACCTCAGAAGGCAAAATAGTAGCCTTATGCAAATTGGAAGGCAGAATGGTAGCCTTATGCAATGCAGATGCAGATAGAGGTAGAGCTTAACCTCAGAAGGCAAAATAGTAGCCTTATGCAAATTGGAAGGCAGAATGGTAGCCTTATGCAATGCAGATGCAGATAGAGGTAGAGCTTAACCTCAGAAGGCAAAATAGTAGCCTTATGCAAATTGGAAGGCAGAATGGTAGCCTTATGCAATGCAGATGCAGATAGAGGTAGAGCTTAACCTCAGAAGGCAAAATAGTAGCCTTATGCAAATTGGAAGGCAGAATGGTAGCCTTATGCAATGCAGATGCAGATAGAGGTAGAGCTTAACCTCAGAAGGCAAAATAGTAGCCTTATGCAAGTTGGAAGGCATAATGGTAGCCTTATGCAAGAAATAAGATAACAAATTATAGTAGAGTTTCCTTAGTTGATAGTAGCTTGCGGCATTGTGATTACTATGAGCATTGTGACATGTAGAACATTACGAGTGCGGCAGATAGCAAATGTTGGCAAGTGTAACAGTTCAGAGAGTCATATTCTTGAACAATGTTTGTTCCGTGAGCGTGTAGTATGTTTTAATGATCCTTGTGCCTGCATCCAAAGAAAATTGTGAGTTTTGTAAAGGGGAAAAGGTTAGTTCGTATGCCCGCTGGCTTTGCTTGACTCGTCCTGCTTTGATCCGGTGGTACTGTTCGTATCATTGGGGTAGCATTTCTAAACAAAGCAGTTTCGATAATAAACATGCATGATTTTGTAAACGTATGACATATATGTATAATTAAAATAGTTTTTAGATGAACAGGCGACTGTGACGTGGTTTGAGACATTGCAACCTCTCTTGCTATGGAATTTTGAGGGTCCTCCTAAAAATTCTACCCCAGTTTGATGGGTTGACGTTTCTGACTGTTGCTCGTGCGGCGATCAACCGAAGTTACTTCGGAATTTTGAGGGTCCTCCTAAAATTTCTACCCTAGTTTCCAATTTCCGAGGGAGTGAGGGGATGAAATTTTTATTGAATTATGACCGAACCCATAGGGCTATATGGGTTACTTACGTATCCCCTCTTAAACACGAATCAGGTCAGGCATAGTTCAGTTTACATCATATAAGGAAAGCATAAAGATTACTCATAGCAACGCTTGACTGCATCTGAATTAATCAACTTTGGACAGACTCCTCTGTCCATTTCTTTAAGTATGAGGACTTCTCCTATAAAAACCCGGTGAACCATTTATGGGCCCTGCCAGTTGGTAGAGAACTTCCCTTTGGCTTCATTTTAATGTGGGAAAATTTTCTTTAACAACAGCTGCCCTGGTGTGAACTGTCTCGGCTTGACTCTTTTGTTGAAGACTCTAGACATACTGTTCTGATAGAGCTAACCATGGCAGACTGCATTCATTCTCTTTCTGTCTATAAGGGCTAGTTGCTCGTAGCGACTCTTCACCCGCTCTACGTCGTCGAGCTCAACTTCCTGTATGATCCTTAGGGAAGGAATTTCTACTTCGGCGGGGATGACAGCCTCTGTACCATAAACTAGCATATAAGGGGTTGCCCTGGTTGATGTGCGGACTATGCTGCGATACTCCAATAGAGAAAATTATAACTTCTTGTGCCACTGTTTATGCTTCTCTATCATTTTCCTCAATATCTTCTTGATATTCTTGTTGGTAGCTTCTACAGCTCTATTCATTTGAGGCTTGTAGGCTATAGAATTCTTGTGTCTTATCTTGAAAGTTTTGCACATAGATTTCATCAAATCGTTGTTGAGGTTGGAATTGTTATCAGCAATGATTGACTCTGGAATTTTGAATCGACAAACAATGCGGATGTGGATGAAATCTGCCATGACTTTCTTAGTTATTGCTTTGTAGGATGCTGCTTCGACCCATTTGGTGAAATAGTTGATGGCAACTAGGAAAACCCTGTGTCTGTTGGAAGCGGAAGGTTCGATTGGTCAAATAATGTCCATTCCACAGGCGGCGAACGGCCATGGTGAGCTTATTGTGTTGAGCTCTCTCGAAGGTACCTTTATCATGTCTGCATGTATCTGACAACGATGGCATTTTCAGACATACTGGATGCAGTCTGTTTCCATAGTCATCCAAAAGTAACCAACCCGGAATATCTTCTTTGCTAAGACAAAACCATTCATATGTGGACCGTAGGTGCCAGCATGAATTTCTTCTAGTAGCCTGGATCTTCCTTTGCGTCGACATATCTCAGTAATCCTAAATCAGGAGTCCTCCTATACAGGATTCCTCCGCTGTGGAAGAAGTTGTTGGACAATCTCCAAAGTGCGCATTTTTTAGTATGATTGGCAAGCTCCAGGTACTCTCCTTTTTCTAAGTATTCCTTGATATCATGAAACCAAGGCTTTTTGTCTGCTTCTTCTTCAACATGGGCATAGTAAGCTGGTTGATTATGGATTTTCACTGTAATGGGATCAATGAAATTCTTGTTCGGATGTTGTATCGTAGATGATAGGGTATCCAATGCATCGGTGAACTCATTCTGGATTTTGGGAACATGCTGGAATTCCGCCTTTATGAACCTCTTTCTCAATTCCTACACATGATGCAGATATGGGAATATCTTAGAGTTCTTGGTTGCCCATTCTTCTCGTACCTGATGTATAAGTAAGTCAGAATCTCCAATCTCTAGCAACTCTTGAATGTTCATGTCAATGGCCATTTTGAGCCCTAATATGCAAGCTTCATACTCGCCCATATTGTTGGTGCTGGGGAACCTGAGTTTTGCAGACACTGGATAATACTGACCGGTTTCTGATATTAAGACTGCTCCTATGCCAACTCCTTTGAAGTTTGATGCTCCATCGAAGAACATTCTCCAATCGTCATAGGGTTCTGCAATGTCTTCTCCTATGAATGATACCTTTTCATCAGAAAAATACATTTTAGGGGTTCATATTCTCCATCCACGTGGTTTTCAGCAAAGTGGTCTACCAGTGCATGTCCCTTAACAGCCTTTTAAGTCATGTCAACAATGTTGAATTCACTCAGTAGGATTTTTAACTTGGCTAGCTTGCCAGTGGGCATGGGCTTCTGAAAGATGTACTCCAAAGGATCCATCCTTGATATGAGATACGTGGTATAGGCACAGAAATAATGTCTCAGCTTCTGAGCTACCCAAGTTAAAACACAACAGGTGCATTCCAATAGGGAAAACCAGGCCCCGTACGGGGTGAACTTCTTACTGAGATAATAAATGGCTTGTTCATTCCTTCCTATTTCATCATGCTGCCACAGAACACAGCCGAAAGTTCCTTCTAGCACTGCAAGGTAGAATAATATACCTGGCTCGGGTGGAACTAAGACTGATGGTGTTGAAAAGTACTCCTTGATTCTGTCGAAGGCCTTTTGGTATTCATCGGTCCATTTGGTAGCGGCGTCCTTCTTTAACATCTTAAAGATTGGCTCACAGATAACTATAGATTGTGCCATAAATCGGCTGATGTAGTTCAGCCTTTTTAAGAAACTCATCACATCTTTCTTGTTCTTTGGCGGTGGTAGTTCTTGAATGTCTTTGACCTTTGATGGATCCAATTCTATTCCTCAACAGCTTGCAATAAACCCAAACAACTTCCCAACAGGAACCCCCAATGCACACTTTGCGGGGTTTAGTTTCAGGTTGTACCTCCGCAGTCTATTGAAAAACATCCTCAGGTCTTCTATGTGGTCAGTGGTTTTCTTGGATTTGATGATAACATCAACCACATATACCTCTATCTCCTAGTGTATCATATCATGGAAAACGGTGGTCATCGCCCTCATATAGGTGGCCCATACATTCTTCAGCCGAATGGCATCATTTTGTAACAATATACTCCCCACGATATAATGAAAGCCAGTTTCTCAACATCTTCCTCATCCATCCAGATCTGGTGATAACCATCGAAGTAATCTATTACTGTAGCTCATTCTTGATGCAATTGTCCATTAGGATGTGTATATTCGACAAAGGGAAGTCATCCTTTGGACTGGCCCGGTTGAGATCCTGGTAGTTGACATAGACTCTAACCTTCCCTTTTTTCTTTGGCACTGGCATAATATTGGCTAACCATGTCGGGTACTCAACCACCCTGAGAACCTTAGCTTTGAGCTTCTTGGTGACTTCTTCCTTGATTTTCAGACTCATATCAGGTTTGAACTTTTTGAGCTTTTGCTTTACCGATGGACACATTGGATCGGTTGGCAGTTTGTGAGCCACAATAGACGTACTCAGACCAGTCATGTCATCATACGACTAGGCGAATATGTCCTCATACTCCTTTAGAAACTCTATGTATTCTTTCTTCTCTGATGGCGATATGTGAATGCTGATTCGTGTTTTCTTGACATTTTTTGCATTTCCCAGGTTAACAATTTCGGTTTCATATAGATTGGACTTAGGTCTGTTCTCAAATTTCTCAACTTCTTTGACATTCTCATCATATATGTTATCTTTTTCTGAATCAATGTCCGTTTGTTGCATTGTCTCATTGTATGTCACAATTATTGGTTCGTCAAGATAAGTAATAGTAATGTCGTATTGGTAAAGTAAGGAGGAAAACGATAGCAATAAATATTAATTCGTAAGAAAAATCAAACATTTTGTTGATAAATTGAATAATTACTTTGAACATTGAAGATCTTATTGTATAAATTGGAAAAATGCAAAAAGAAAATCATTCAGTAAATAAAGTTGCGAATAGTGCTTATTTTAGCCTTGCTACCTCGAGGCTCGTCGGGCTCTGGTTGTCCTGATGGTCCAATTATTGAGATGTGCCCCTCTGCTTACAGCTTGTATGCAAGGACCTTCCTCCCCCTCCTCCTCGAGAATAACATAACAGTCCATATCATTGTCCTCTAGAAATAAGTTTTTCACTGTTGCGAGTGCTTCTTCTTCATCCCTCGCACAAATGACATCGGCCTGTTGGAAAGTCTACTACAAATGCAGTATTAGTTGCCCTAACGGGTAGTAAGGACCACACTATGGTGGCAACCAACTATTGAACTCTTCCCATGTGTATTCTTATCCCAAACCGAAGGTAGTGCCATGTTTCTTGAGTTTTATAGGTTTAGAGTTCCCTTAGAGGTTCTCGCCGAGCCCTTTGCCAGGTTCGTACCCATTCCAATTCAATATACTCTCGATCTTATTATCCCACCATTTGTCTTTGTCGACAGTATTGATCCACTCGATGTGGTAGTAAGTTTCTCCACCCAGCTTTCTTCTTCCCCTGATCGCTGGAATGGTCTGGCAACTGTATATAGGGTTATTGTCGTCACCGTAAATGATCACTTCCTGGTGATTCTATTCAAACTTTACTACATGGTGCAGCGTTGATGCTAAGGCCCCAGCAGCATGAATCCAAGGTTGTCCTCGTAGCAAGTTGTAAGATGTTGGTTCATCTATTACTTGAAAATCAACCTTGAACCAGGTTCATCCCATCTGCAGACATAGACTAATCTCACCGATGGTGGACCTCTCAGAACCATCAAAAGCTATCGCATTGATTGCTCCATCCTTTATCTCATGCAGCCCTTTACCCACTTCTTAAGTGTTACTAACGGACATATGTTGAGTCTGGAACCTCCATCGATCAGGATTTTGGTGATGAAATAGTCTTCACATTGTACGGTGATGTGCAGTGCTTTGTTGTGACATGTCCCTTCATGCGGTAGCTCGTCCTCATAAAAGGTGATCTTATGGATTTCCAGAACTTGTCTCACCATATTGGTCATTTCCTCGCCAGTGATGTTACTTGGTACGTACGCTTCACTCAGCACCTTCAACAGAGCATTCTTGTACATCTTGGAATTTTGCAGCAATGAGAGGATGGATATTTGTGTAGGCATCTTGTTTAACTAGTCGATGACCTAATACTCCTTGGCATGTATTTTTCTCTAAAGGTCGTTCAGACCTGTCTCAATGAGGGGTGGCCGATTGGAGGCCTGCTTTCTTGATTCAGCTAGATGTTCAGGGGTATAGACTCAACCAGTTCTTATCATACCCTGGGCTGCGATAGTCTCTTCAATTCTAAGATTACCTTTCCTTCTTGCCTCGGTTGTATAATCCCAGGGTTCTGTATTTCTGTAGAATGGAAGCATGGTGGACATCGCCATTGGGATCGGCGTGGCTATCTTCACTTTGAATGGAATATGTGCCATACATGGCAAGACTACAACCTCAAATGGTGGTGGTGCCTTTGCTAATGGCGCTACTTTAAACTCAAGAGGTATAGACACATCTACCTTAATGTCATCAGACGGTTGGATCTGGACTATGATCGGATTGAGAGTAACTGCTGGTTTCTTTGGGTCATCGCCTTCTGCGATCAACCCGATGGATCCTTCAGGATCCCAGTCATCCTCTACTTCAATCTTGTGAATACCCCCACCCTTAAGGTCCAGCAGAGGGTTGTTACGGACGTTTGGAGTAGCTTCCTTTGCCACAATGACTTTGTTATCAGTCAAGGACTGTATCTTGTTTTTCAAGGAGTGGCACTCATCGATGGTGTGCCCTTTCATACCGGAGTGGCATGCACAGGATTTGTTTGGGTTAACCCACTGAGAAGGGTTGTAACAGGGACAGAGGTAATATAACCAGTGGCTTTAAGTCTCTCAAACAGCTGGTCGATGGGCTCGGTGATGGCTGTATATTATTTTGGAGGCCTTTGATCAAAATTAGGTTGGTGTCTAGGGAAATTTCGGTATGAAGGGGGTGATTGATAATGGGATGGTTCGCATTGTAAGTTTGGTAGGCATGAGCAGGTTAAGAATATCTGGGTGAGGTAGGTTGATATGAAAGAGGTGTAGATGACTGGTAAGATGGTGGTGGAGCTTGGTAGGAGGGTGTTTGGTAGTTTGGGGTTGGTTGGTATATGAGTGGAGGTGTTGGATAGGCTTGGTATTTAAGGGGAGACTTGGTCCTTTGTGCAACCATCACTGCCCCTACGTCCCTTTTCTTAGACATACCACCAGACTGCAAGGCCTTATTTGTAGCTTACAAGGCCTCAAAGTTTGTAACCATACCGCTCTTAATACCGTCTTCAATTTGTTCCCCCAGTTTGATAATGTCGGAAAACTTATGGTTCTCAATCATCATTAATCATTCATAGTACTGCGGGTCCTGAGCCCAGACAAAGAACTTGTTTATTTGTTCTTCTTCTAAGGCGGGTCTGACCTTAGCCGCTTCGGACCTCCAGCGAGTAGCATACTCGTGTAATGTCACCGTGGGCTTCTTCTTTAGATTCTTGATATAGAACACGTCTGGCGCATTCTCTGTATTAAACCTAAACATGTCCATAAAGTCAGATGTCATACCTACCCAACTCGACTATTTCTTGGGATCTTGGCTGATGTACTAAGATAGCGCATCTCCTTTCAGACTCATCATAAACAGCTTTATGCGGATCCTTTCATCTTTTCCTACTCCGACCAGCTTATCGCAATATGTTCTCAGATGGACCCTTGGATCACCCGTACCATCAAATATTTCGAACTTAGGAGGTTTTTACCCCTCAGGAAGTTTGACATCAGGCTGTATGTAGAGGTCATCATAGTTCAGCCCTTCGATCACTTTGCTTCCCTCAAAGCCCTAAATTTGGCTGGTTAATTTCTTAAGTTCCTCAGCCAAGTTTTTGATGAGCAGATCCTTTTCATCAGACTCGGGTATGCAAGATATAGGTTGGGTGGATTGTGGCATGGTCTCCACGTAGATGGGATTGTTATGGTAGCCTGGGGTATGAGCGTGGAAATGGTCATTTGAGGAGTTTTGAGGTTCTAGGATGAGTAGCGGAGTGTTGTTTGGGGTATGGCAATTGTTACATTGGTCCTTGGTAGAGCAGTGGGATGATTCTGTTGTTTTAGCATATTTTAAGGAGGTGTGAGGTTTAGAACATTGAGGAAATTGGCGTCTGGGTGCTGAGGGAAAATGATAGGTTGGCCAGATTCCAAACCTTATCGAGCTCTTCCTGGAACTTCAACAATTTCTGTTCAAGTTGTGACACATTCTTGTTGGGAACCCTAATACCATGTCCATCAGTGGCCTTTACCCGTTCTGTTATGTTCTCTTTTCTGATGTTGTTCAAATCTTGCATCTTGATTTTGTTCTGGTTCTTAACAGGACTAAGTGGATGAGTGGGTGGAGGGCTCCTGGATCTCGTGGATAATGATGCCAGAGTGAGGATCAAGTTGGTGAGGATCATAAAAAGTAATGCAATATTTAAACACATAATGCAGGAGTGCGTCCTAATTTGGGAACCTTACTGTGCCCGAGGTGGGCCTAGCAAAAAGTTGATTTGGAGAACTTGGAATGCTAAATGCCTCATTTTATTTATAAAAATAAGACGAATCCCAAATCGGTATTAAATCAACAGGAAATAAAAGTTACTAATGGCCATTGGCCTTATTACATTTAAAAGCGAAAAAGATAAACTCCTATCTACTTGGCCCCAGACAAACCTTTCCCAGATTCGGCATCCTTGGCTTCGTTGAACAGCTTCCCCAACTCGCGAAGCCCCAGCAACAGGTATGCTCTGGCTAGATGTCCACCTTCGGTCCCTTTATCCTCTTGACAATCTTCAACCCTTTTGAGAAATTTTCTTTCCATTTCTACTGTGCCTCGCTCCAAGTATCCCAGCCTCTTGTTGGCGTTGGTAGCCATGTCTTTCCATTCCTCAATCAACTTCTGGTAATACTCTTGTATCTCGCAGTGTTCGCTCTCGCACTCACGGATCGTCTTGCGTAGCTGGTTGTACTTGACTTACGCCTCGACCTTTCATTTATAATTTTGTGACCTCGAACAAACCTTGGCTGGCCCAATCAATCATGATTGTCTTCTAACCAACCTGAATAGAAAAGAGCACAATCGGCATGATAGTTGTCTGGCTCAATGATGTCTTTCCCCAGTACGATCTTGCAATGTCACATTTGTTGGGCTTGGCACTTGTAGGGACTATCATCGTTTTGGAAGTCGGCTCAAAAGTGGCTCATCTTGTCGACCTTGGGTATGACTTGCTTCCTACCAGCCTGCCTTATAACTCGAAGAGAAACGTAAGGGTATGTTTCTCTTAGACCAATTAGTATCAGGAAAGGTGCATCTCTGGATCGGAAGATAAACTCCTCTGTCGGAAACCATTCGAACATCCATTGAACCTGCTCTTCGATTAGATTATTAAATAGCTCAACCCATCCTTTAGCATTCTCAGGATGAGCGAACATGTCGGGGATGTAACTCATTCGCTTCAGATGGTGGAAAGCGATGTGATCATCCAAGTCCCTTCGCTGAATTTCTTGTCGGTATTTGCCCTTTTGGAGATGCTCCATAAGCTAAGGTTGAAGTAGTAGATTGCAGCCTTCGAAGTGTTTCGCTCCTTGTTGACACTTCTCTAAAGATCAGTATATGTCTGCAATGATCATGCGTACAATACTAAATGCCTTCCCACCAATTACCTTCATTAGGGTCTTGGTAACCATAGCCAGCCTAGTATGAATTCTACCTTTCTTCATCGAAAATACGATCAGACCCAAGAAGCAAAACATGAAGACAAAAACCTTGCGATGGACGTGTCCCAAAGACGTGGTGGAAAACTTATCAGTGTAGGTATGGTAAGATTTCCTATGATCGTACCTTTCATACAAGAAGTCAAAAGGGGTGTATGATTCCTTCAGGTATGTCAATTCTGGATTCTTCTTCAAATCCATCATTTTAAGGAAACCCATGTCTTTTCGGTTCTCAGGAATTATCAAACCCGAACTTTCCCACACTAGACCGGCCAGTCCTCCTATCTCCTCCAGCAAAGGTGTCGTTTCAATGTCCCCAAAGCGGAACATGGCCCTTTAACCATCCCAAAACAATGTGACAGCTTCTATGATCACGTTATTAGGTTGAATATCCAGGTGGGATAGTAGGTTTCCTAGATATTTCTTGAAGATATTTTGGTCACAAGAGTGTAAGTCTCCCCACCAGCTTAGCAATCTTGGGTGGATATTGGTGACCATGCCGAATCAGGGGACTTCGTGCCTCATATTTCGGCAAGGCAAATAAGGTTAGGCCCTTGCCCCACCAGACTCGACTATTTAATATCAACAATTACTATGAAGCACTTAGTTCTCCAAATAAATGCACAGTACGTGACAACGTCCGTTTGGGTTTAGGGAAACCCAGTGGACTTCTGATAAGGCTATCTTAAAGGATCATTATGGGGACAACATAACTAATCCGGCTAGGTTTGACAATGATGCATGCATAATTTGAACGAAGTAAGGTTTCTATGGGGTTTTAGATTGGTACCCATGAGCGGACAACTCAAAGGAGGAATGCACGGAACTATCAACTGCACCGCTGATCGGCTAGTTTTACAGCAAATATACCTTTCCAAATTTAGGGGGTAATGATATAGGAAGAGTGCAA
Source organism: Nicotiana glauca (assembly GCA_026770625.1). NCBI lineage: Eukaryota > Viridiplantae > Streptophyta > Magnoliopsida > Solanales > Solanaceae > Nicotiana > Nicotiana glauca. The sequence continues at coordinate 16,528 of MU675667.1, forward strand.
CCACTCATTAAAAGCGTTGCTATAGTATTTGTTTGGCACGAGTGGAGTATGATGTTGAGCATGATTATGCAATAATTAAAACCATTTTGACATGTATTAGCAGATTAAGAAGTGATAAATGCAGCAGTTTCATAATTTAAAGCAATGAAGGAAAGAAACAAGGGAGATATGTCAGTTTTGCTTTCAAAGAAGAAATTAAATGCTTAAAGGAATTAAACTAATAATTGCACATAGAGAGAGGTACAAATTCACAAGAACAATCTAAAATGGTAAAAGCCTAAATTTCCAGCAGAGTCGCGATGCTGTCGCGCCCTCATTTTTCCCCTTTCCATCGTGGAGAGGAGTCTGGGTTTCGGCATTCATGGTGGTGTGATGACTCATTTCCTTTTGGAAATTGGGTATTTAAAGAGTCATCACCTAATGATTTTAAGGTGCGTTAGGGAACCTATAAGGTTCAACTACAACTATGTTTGGTAACTAGAGATAGGGTAAGGGCTTGAAACTATCCCAAGGGAAAGGTGTTAGGCACCCCTTAGGATCCACTAGTGTGGTTCCTGGCAAGATTGCTTTATGAATTTGTGCAATTAGAAAATTAACAAGTAAGGCCCAAATAATAGAGGATTTAAATACACAAGCATTCGAAAACAATTAATAAAACTATAAAAGCAAGGTTTTGAAGAGAGTTGCAACCTAAGTATATTTATGAAACTAAAAAGGGGTGTTCTACGTTTGTTTGTAATATGGATCACATCAATGCAATACCCGATAAGACACTCCTTAGAAAAGGGGATACACATGGTATTAAAGCACCATCCATCATATCCATATCTACCCTTTCCCGCCCAATTAAGGTAATTAAAGCGAGAGTTGGTCTCGACTCTTATTGCATGCTGCTACCTGTTCCTTCCTATCAGTCCCGGAGGAATTTTAGGACTCCTATTCCTGTAAGATGGAGGGTTCTAGGTAGACCCTCAAGTTTAAAGGTAAAAATGCTAAAGCGATATACAAAACATACAAGACCACAATTAAAGGGGGAAACATATAAGCAGATAGAGGTCTCAGATATACCTCCGCAAACAGTGCACTTAAGCAGCACGACTTATACACAGTTAAGGTATGAATTTTAAGAATCCAAAGCAGGGGTTTAAGTCAAAACTAAATTCATTATATAACTCAGAAAATAAGTCCAAATCAGGCCTGCCTAATGGTTGTAGCCGTCTAGAATTAAGCGGAGGCAATTCCAGTTTTATTTAATTAATTACCTAAGGCTTGCCTAGGCGTGAGCAGGATTCAATAATTATTTAGAATTGCTAAGACAGTTTGGAGCTTATTATTACTTAAAACATGATGTTCTAGTTGCAGATATTATTACCAGTTATTCAGAAACTTGCAATGTAAAACTAGTACCTTACTACCTTTTTTATGAGTCAGTAATTTACTAGGCATTTTAAAAATGCAAACAGGACCCTAGAACATGTTTTCTAATATGCACATGCAGATGACAGAGTTCCTAAGGCATGGTTGCTAGATGAAAGAGTTGCAGAAACGTTAAGGAACAACTTCAAAGCAACAATTTCTGTTTTATTTATTCGTCCTAGAACCAGGATTTCTAAGTGATGGATACGAAGCATGGATTAATGAATGAGATGCTAAAGCAGGAAATATGAATTCTAAGAACATGGTTTCCAATGCATTGTATGAATCCTAAACATTACTTCTATTGCGAAATTTGGAATATAAACCTAATAATATTTTTTCTACCCTTTAACAACTATAGCATGCATATTTTCCCATCCCTTTTCACTAGCCAACCTCATAATTGTTTACAAATTATAACACAACCAAGTGATTGAATTACATAAGAAAAATGCAAAAAATAAGAAGCTACAACCATAGGAAGTCTGATATAGACTTCCTGTATGAGTTATATAATTAACCACCTCAAATGCTAATACTGTACCAAATCCATTCTCATACTTGGGTGTGTCAGAGTTCCCTAAGGACCTCAAGGGATCCTGGGCAGTGCTCACACCCAGATTGCATAATCAAGAGAAAGTGAAGTGTGGAAGGGCCAGCCCTTATGTGTCTAGGTTCAGAGGGAACTCAAGGGTCCCAAAGCAAGGATCACACAAGAGGGGCAGAACCTAATGATCTAAGAGTACATGTGAGAGTCTGGACATTGACTGAGAGTGCAGGACATTGACTCAAACGAGTTGAATTGGAAAATAGTTTTAGAAAAAACATGTTTGATGTAAGTTTTTTAAAACAGTAGAAGGATTGTCTAATAAAACAATTTCTGCGAGGGAAAAGGGGTAGGAGCACACACAAAACTAGTGCAGAGAGGATTACTTGCTTCAGCAGTTACAAACAGGGGAATAGAGGGGTTGGGGACATAGAAGACCCAAATCAGAAACATACGATTAGTCAAAGATCAGGTATATTATAGACATAACAGGAATAAGTAAATATGTTTATCACATTTTTTGAACAAATAAGGGCAAAATTTAAAGCATGCTGAGTAAAGCAATAAACAAACAGTACAACCCAACAGCATGAGCCATTAAGTTAGAAAGAGACAGTGATTGACAATAAGGGAACACATAGGTTTGGGTTTCAAAATTCAAACTAGGAACACACTAGTTGAAGGAGAAAAGTGTAGACAAAAGTAAACCAATCAGAGTTCCAAAGTCTAGCTATGCCAGACAAGCAGTAGCACAAGTAGCAGAGAAAGAAAAGAGAGTCTGAATGTGTAAGTGTGTGTTTTTTAACTCAATTGTTCGTGTCTTGTTAATGAAAGCATTAGGTTTTTTATAGCTTTAAAATGAGTAGAAAAATAACGTAACAAGTAAAAGTTTAACATAGATATGGAAATAATCACAATCAGAATCAATTAATACAAGTACTTCCCTTTAATCAGGGAATTACTGCTTAACGGATACTAACATGGGTAATTAAGGAAATAAAATCAATTTCAGAAAGATTAATTTCTAACCATATAGGGGATAGTAAATGTATAGAGTAAATAATTGAGTCTAAGTACAAAATATCTTTAATTTTGGGAAAGGATTCAGTAAGGTAAATCATCACAGCAAAGGAAGGGAATCAATCAATTTAAACAAAACGAGTGAAACCAATGGTTTATAAGAAAATATTTGCACTTAGTCGTGACCTGAGGAAATAAAGATAAATCAAGAAAGAATCGTGATTTTGCACTTTAATATATAAATATGCAAGAATGAACAGGAGTATCAGACATGCAAGGTCAAACATATTGGCAAAAGAAACAACTAGACGTACACAAACATACAGGAGTAACAGGAGTAGGCTAGGGCTCAGTAGTAAAAGAACCTACTCGAAGCATAGTAGTCAACAAAGTCAAGCAGTCACATAGAACCAAAAATGGAGGAAACAGTCTAACACATGGTGACAGGTAGAGGAGATCATACAACACATCAAAATAAGTAAAGGAAGTCTTTGAAAACTCACAGTAACAATTGAGAAGAGTTTTAGGAAATTAGAGTTTTAACAATAATCGAGTTGAAATATGATAATAACTCTAACTCAATCAACAGAGAAGAGGACCTAAACACAAAGAACTTAATCGAAACTAGTATACATACGAAACAAACAAAGACATTTCAAAACTCCAATAAAACCAAAAATACCTAAGGTTTTAACACGATGAACTAGGTAGCAGAAAAACATATGAAAATCATTTAAACATAGTAAAATCATAAAATAACACTGAAAATCGGAGAAGCGATCTTCTAAAGAGGTTAAGAAAACTCTAATCGTTGAAAATGAAAAGTCATTTGGAAAAATCGGAAAACCTTTATGGAAAATACTTAAGAGGTTCATACCATACATAGATCTAAGACAGATCTAAAGAAAAATTGAAAAAGCTGTTAAAGCTAGGGATTCAGAGAACCTAGAAAAATAAGAAAGACTTTGAAAAGATACCGATCTAGCCGAAAAAGTAAAGGATCTGACTCGAACAGCCATGGATAGCTGGAAAGAGGCCATGGAAAAAAGTTGAGCCAAGACTGGACTAGATCTCTTTGAGATCTGTCTATGAAACCACGAATACAAACTACCAGGAGACATAAGAGACCGGTACAAGTCTCAAAAACAGCCATGGGAGTCCATGGATTGGGTGGGGGTTGAAGGGAATTAAGGTGGATTTGGGTGGCGGCAGTTAGGGTTTAGGTGAGATTACAGAGAGAATTGGAGAGGAGGGGATTCAAAGGCAGCGGGTTGGTAATAAATGATTTAGATTAGGGGTCATTTTGGGTTAAAAATGGTAAGGTGTAATGGTGGTCGTTGATCTGAATGATCAACGACCTAGATTAAATAGGGTAGGTGGGGATCCAGGTTTAGGTAGGATTTAAAGGGTTAGGGTCGAGTTTAAATTAGAAATTGGGTTGGGGAATTGGGGCTTGATATGGTTATAATTGAAAACCAAATGCGGCTACGAGTTAAATAGCCATTTTTTCCTTTTAAATTTATAAAAAATAGCAAATAGTTTTCTGAACATAAATTCAAAGTACTAAAATACTTTATAATACATAATTAAAAATATAAAAATACAAGACTTAATTTTATGAATATAAAACACAATTAAACCTTAGAAATGGCTAATATTATAATTATGCAATTTAACTTTAAAAATACTAAATAAAAATTTAAAAATATGTAAAAAAAAAATACCTTAGTCATATTTACGCATAAATATAGAAATCCAATAGATGAATCATCAAAATAATAATTTTAGAAATAATTATTACGACTTTATGGATATAAAGAGAGAAAAATAAATCAATTTAAACCTTTAAAATTTATGGAAAAATAATAAGACACTTGGACATGCTTCTACATGTAGACGCTATTTTGCAGTTATTTTGCATACTGAAAATATATAGGGAAATATTGGGTATCAACAACATACAAAGACACCCATAACATGTGAGATAGAATATCAAGAATACATAAAGATAGAGATACAACATGCGGATATAACTATCCTGACTGAAACAGTATGATTACGGCTAAGGCAGATAGCTCAACATGGCAAAATAGCCATGTCAGGTCTCAAACAATAAATCAAAAACCCTAGAAATAATTTATAACATGAATAACAACTCACGTAGTCATACCAAATGGTTAAAACTTGGTGTCAAGAAGCATGATAGAAATACAAGGCACATAATAGTCTACGAACTACTCGGATCATGAATACCTCGGTACACGCACACATGTACGTAACCTATCACATGTGTCACCCCTAATACATCTCAAACATCATAGATCTTAGGGATAATTACCCTTAAATTCAAGTTTAGATGTGTTACTTACCTGGAACAAGACAGATCAAATACTGAGCAAGCCAAACAAAAATGACATCCCATACGAATAATCTTCTGAACACATCGAACTAACCAAAAGCAACATAAAAACATCAAATAATGCCTTATGAATCAAATCCAAACTGTAAAGGTTGAGTATTTAATCAAATACTCAAAGTCAACCCGAGCTCGTACCTCGAAACACGGCAAAATTCACAAATTCTTATAACACATTCAAATACGAGTCCAACCATGCTAATTTTATCTGATTCCGACTGAATCAATGTTCAAAACCCAATTATTCACTATACAAAAGTTCAGACAAATATCCCTCAATTCCTCTTTTAAAATCATCAATCAAATGCCAAAATCGAAGATAGAATCATGTAATCTAATCTAATCCGAGTAGAAAGTATTTACCCCAATCCATATGGTAAAAATTCTCTTTAAAATCTTCCAAATCTGAGCTGCATAACTCAAAATGTAATAAAATGAGCTCAAGGTCCAAAATAGATTACTTATATGCTCTACCAAGGTAAATCCTTTGCGAACGGGGAAGTATCATCGCATTCCCGAAGCACAAACTTTGTCGACCACATAATTACCCTTTTGCATTCGCGGCACAGTCCTTCGGATGCCGTCCAAATGCCAATAAGTCCCAAAATATAACATGAACCAACTCGAAACCTCACATATAATAACATCAAGATCATAAATTATCGATGAAGATCAATCATTTAAGCTCATAAATTTCAAAAATCGAACCTAATGTTCGATTCAAGCCTAACCAATTTGGAATGAACCCAAATTTTGCATGCAAGTTCTAAAAGACATATTGAACCTATTTGAACTCTCAGAACAACAATTCAAACCTGATAACATCGAACTCAACTCCCGGTCAAACCTGTGAACTTTCCAAACCTTTAAATTGTCAACTTTCGCCAACTAGTGTTAAAACTTGCTAGAAATATCTAAATACTAATTCGAGCATATTCCCAAGTCCAAAATTACCATCCGGAGCTAACGAAACCATCAACACTTCGATTCATTGTCAAATACACAAAATTCAAATCTGGTCAACTCTTCCAACTTAAAGCTTCTAAAATGAGAATCATTCTTCCAAATCCATTTTGAATCATTTCAAATCCAAAACCGACAATACAAAAAACTAATAATACATCATACGAAACTACTCATGCCCTTGAACCATCAAACTGAATGCTAAAAATAATTGGTCGGGTCATTACATGAGGCCTACCGGTTTCAAAAATTCTTTCTATGACTCTACTAATTTCTATATATGTTTTAAAAGTTCCACATTAGATAAAGTTATATAAGTTCTTATAAAGTCGACAAGTATAGACAATAATGGCATGGACTCTTATCATATGTCCCCTCTTATATGAGTGAATGAGGTCCTAGAAAATGAAGCGACATGGGTCTTCATGTTGTATAATTTATGCTCACATACTTCTTTCACTTGATATTTGTAACAACCCGGCCGGTCGTTTCATGAGTTACCACTATGTTACCCCCATTTCTTCTTCATTGCCTTATTCAGCTGTATTTTATGTTATCGGGTTGGTTGGCTCGGGCTCGGAGAGGTTTTGGTAAGGTTTGAGACACTTAGTCTCTTTTGAGTAAGCTTAAGTTGAAAAAATCAACTGGATGTTGACTTATGTGTTAAAGGTCTCGGATGTGGGAGGTGATTTGGGACTTGGGAGCATGATTAAAATGTGTTTTGGAGGTCCATAGTGGATTTAGGCTTGAATTGGCGAAAGTGGAATTTTGGCATTTTCTAATTGATAGGTGAGATTTTGATAGAGGGGTCGGAATGAAATTACGGGAATTTGAGTAGGTCCATTGTGTCAGTTGGTATACGTGTGCAAAATTTTAGGTAATTCGGACGTGGTTCGATAGACTTTTTGATCAAAAAGAGCAATTCGAAAAATTCTGAGAACCTTAGGATTGAATCTGTTGTGTTTTGGTTGATCCGATGTTGTTTGAGGTGTTTTGAAGATTGGTATAAGTTTGGATGGTAGTATATAACTTGTTTGTGCTTTTGATTGAGGTCCCGGGGGCCTCGGGATGATTTCGGATGGTTGACGCAAAGAGAGGAATTTGTAAATGGCAGCTGAACTTTTAAGACTGCTATCATAACCGCATCTGCAATTGAAAGGTTGCAGGTACGACCCTACAGATGCAAAAGATCAGTCGCAGAAGCGGAAGGAGCTGAGGAAGGCAGGAACCACACCTGCACTACTTGTGCATCGCATATGCGAAAATTGAAGGCTTAGTGATGACTGTAGAAGCGGTGCTTGGGACCGCAGAAGCAGTTGCGCAGGAGCGAGTACTGGACCGCAAGTGCGGAAAGCCTTAGCCAGAAGGTATAAAAGATTTCCTTTGCAAATTTGAGTTATTTCTTCACCATTTTAAGTCAATTTTGGAGCTTTTAGGGAGATTTTGATGAAGGAATTTAAGGGAGATTCATTAAGGTAAGATTGTTGAACCTAAAACTCGTTTCTATGGTGTTATTTCACGAATTATAGTTGTAATTTATGGAAATTAAGGGTTAAAAATTTGGAGACTAGGGCTTGACAATTAGAGACCTTTGAGCAAGGGTTTGAGGGGTCATTTGTAATCGTATTTTATTACTTTTGATATGTATGAACTCGTGGGGAGATAAGGACTCTAATGATGTAAAACTTATCAAATTTCAAGACAAGGGCCCCGGGGTCGGGTTTGGTTAATTTCGGGATTTGCATGGTATTTTGATTACTTTTGAGTGGGCTTTTTTCCCTTAGCATATTTTGATGGTTATGTACTAATTTTTGCTAGATTTGGAGCATCTGGAGGCCGATTCGATGGGCAAAGGCATCGCGAGCTAGGGTTTGGACCGGATTGAGGTGAGTTGTCACGCCCCAAATCGAGGGACATGACCGGCGCCCGACCGGGTAGCCCCAGTCAAGCGGACCTGGGTGCCTTTCCTAACCCACGTGTTACCCCTGTATTTTTCATCACTTATTAACCAAAGGATTAAGCAGTTTATAATTGAAATCACACTTTTTCAAACATTCCCAACATGCTTAATTACTTAACAAATTTACAACTTACAAGGCCCGACATATATCTACATAAGTCCATAATCCCACGTTTTCTGTCTACGGAGCCTCTAAGATATGACAGGGATAATACAATACTTGCCGGTAACAAGGCTCCGGCTATACCTTACACAAAACCAAAATAAGACTCCAAAAATAGAAGTGGCATGAGCCACGCAGGGCCCCGAGAGGAAAGGGGCTCACCAAACGGCCAGTGGAAGATGAAGGAGTGCTACTGCCGATGAACTGAAGTACCTGCTACGAATCCACCTACAATCATAACACGAATGTAGCGCCCCCGGCAAAAGGGACGTCAGTACACTAGAATTGTACTGGTATGTATAAACAAGCTTTGTCCCAAGTAAACTCAATCCATAGACAAGTAAGTCACGGTAATTGAAACAACAAACAAATACATAAAGAAATAACAAGTCAAGCCAAACAAGTTTTCAACACTTAACTTTGTTTCAAGTAGTCCTCAAACCATATACAAGTAGAATACAACAATAGACGCGACAACAAAACACACATGGAAGGCACAATCAAACCAAACAAAGGGACAATCAGTGCCCCACGGGTTACAAACTCTCCTGCTATCTCCTTTC
>MU675667.1:38088-61177 GCA_026770625.1 Nicotiana glauca
GTTCTGCAGCCTCTCGAGGATAAATACCGACGTCTCCATACCGATCCGCGAGACTCTACTAACCGGCTCATGACTCATGAGGCCTAGTAACCTAGGCCCTGATACCTTGTCAAGACCCCAATCCTGGTCGTGATGGCGCCCAACACAATTGTTAGGCAAGCCCAACCAATTAACACTCACAACTCAATCACACCACCCATTTACAATTTATAGCATTAAATTACCGTTTAACAAGTCTATTAACCAATAATCTAGATAGAGACAGTATGAATCACTGACTTAACCAGCATCTCCCAAAGACTTGGGGTCAGGAGTCTAGAGCCTCTAAGATAACAAAATAATACATCCTCAGTAATACTAATGTTCTAAAATGCGGAAATAATAAAGGAATAGGGGAGGAGTCGAGTCCTGCGAACGTAAGGCAGCTACCTCGACAACTCCTAAGAAGCTCTGAAGCAGCAAATAGCTCAACTATGCTCCCAGGACACCTGAATCTGCACACGTGGTGCAGGGAGTAAAGTGAGTACTTCCAACTCAGTGGTAATAAGAGTAAATAATAACTGAGTGGTAAAAAATCACGTAAGAACACTCCATCATGCTATATATTACAGTACAACCTTTTGAACGAAAATAGTAAAACCGTGAAAATCCTTTAGAAACATCTAGCTCAGTTTAAAATCTCTTTTGAAAATATTCTTTTTCCAACAGTAAGCATATGAATGCGATATCAGGTAGTGCAAGTCCGCACACAAGTCAGCCCCTCGGGCACATCACTCTATTTACAAATAACACCAGGGTATCTGGTACACAATGCAAGAAATAGCATGGATGTCAATGATATGAGAGTGCTAAATGTCATGCCACGTAGTACAAATAGGAATCAATGCGTGAATGCAATGCAATGCACATGACCGTTGTGGCGTACAGCCCGATCCATTTGGGTACCCGCGCTCACTGTGGGGGTTCAGACTCCGGAGGGGCTCCTACAGCCCAAGCGCACTATCATTGTAGCATTCGCTGCAGCGTACAGCCAGATCCACAATCAGTCCAGTTATATGCATGCAAGCCACACGGGCACAGTCAATTTATCATTTTCAGTTCCAATTATTAGGAATTATAGCGTAAGTGTTTAAGACTTTAGAAATTTACTAATCATTTCGAGACAGTGTTTAACTCAGGATTGATATCATGAAAACATGCTAAGCATCATAGAAACAGTGATAATAATCCCTAAGGGATCCAAATAATTGGCAAGAAGCCCAAAACATGGCAATCAGCCCAATTCATGATAGTATCAAGTAGGTTTCAGTCAATCACGTAGTAAAATCAACAACCGGGACGGACCAAGTCACAATCCCCAATGGTGCTCTACCCCACACTCATAGCTGGCGTGCAAGTCACCACAATACAATACTATGATGTGCAAATCCGGGGTTTCAAACCCTCAGGATATCATTTGCAAGTATTACTCACCTCGAACCGGTGAAGTTCCTTGCTCGCGACGCCTTTTCCCCTTAAATTGGCCTCCACGCGTGTCGAATCTAACCAAAATTAGAGCGAATGCATTACAATATGCTAAGGGAACAATACCCAATCGAAAACTATCGAAAAATATCAAGAATCTCGAAACTAACAAAACTCGAGCACCGAGCCCACTTCTCAAAAAAATTACAAAACTCACATTAACGGATTTCTCGTCTTGCCACGAGTCCGTACATACCAAGAACTCCCAAATCCGAGCTCAAATGACCTATCAAATTCCAATTTGAAATATTAAAACTCAAGTCCTAGCTTTACCCCTTTTTAATGAATTTCAACCAATTTCCATGATAATTCTACCATAAACTTGAATAACTAGGCCAAGGAACTTACCTCCAATCATTAACCCTTGAATCCCTCTTCAAAATTGCCTCCAAGCTCTCAAAAATCGCTCCACAATGGAGGAAAATGACATAAACTCGCGGATGAATTATTGATATAAACCGTTCTGCCACAGCGATTTTTTTGCTTCTGCGCTTTAATTACCGCTTCTGCGGTCACCGCTTTTGCGGTTCCCCAACCGCTTCTGCGGTTTCTTCCAAAAATGCCCAGACCGCTTCTGCGGTCCAAAATCGCATCTGCGATGCCCGCTTTTGCGGAAACCCCTCCGCTTCTGCGAAAATTGCCCAGGCCCTCAGAACCGCTTTTGCGACCACCAAGCCGCATCTGCGGAACCACCTATGCGGTCCATTTTCCGCAGATGCGGAAATGACAGAACCAGCAAACTTCAAACCTGCAATAAACTCCAAACTCTCCGTTTAACCACCCGAACTCACCCCGAGGCCCCCGGGATCTCAACCAAAAGCACCAACACATCCTAAAACGTTATTCAAACATGCTCGAACCATCAAAACACTATCATTAACATAAAAATCATCAAATTTCACCAAATCAAAGCCTAAGTTCTTCAAGAACTTCCGAAATGCATTTTCGATCAAAAATCCAACCAAACGATGTCCGAATGACCTGAAAATTTGCAGACATATCCAAAATCACCTAACGAAACTACCGCAACTCTCGGAATTCCATTCCGACCCTCAGATCAAAATCTCACCTATCAACCGGAATTTGCCAAAATTCAAACTTCGCCAATTCAAGCCTAATTCTACACCGAGCCTTCAAAATCAATTCCGATCTCACTCCTACGTCACAAATCATCTTCCGGAGCTAACCAAATCACTGAAATTCACATCCGATCCTTCTAACTATATAGTCAACTTCCGGTTGACTTTTCCAAAACTAGCTTTCTTTTAAGAGGCTAAGTGCCTCATTTCCAACTAAAACCAATTCAATTCTATCCGACCCATTCAATTACTGATATTGAAACATAGAGCAACATAATATGGGGGAAACGGGGCGGTAACTCATGTGATAACAGGCCGGGTCATCACAATTTAAAGCCTAAAATTGGGGAATTAGGGCTTGAATTCTGAGAGTATAAATAGGGGATTTGAGAGGCTCTTTGAGGTCTGATTTATATGTTCATGGTATGTATAGATTCATGGGAGGATAAGTATTCTATTGATGTGATTTTTATCAGTTTCTGATATGTGGGCTCGGGGGTCGGGTTTGGCTAATTTTAAGATTTATGTTGTAAATTGATTATTTTTGCATGGGCATCGTTACCTTAGCATATTTTAACATTGTTATTCTGATTATGGATAGATTCGATGCGAGTTGAGGCCGATTCGGGGGGAAAGGCATCGCGGGCTAGAGTTTAGACTAGATCGAGGTGAGTAATGATTTTAAATGTTGTCCCGAGGGTAGGAAACCCCGAATTACACATTATTGTGCTATATTGAGGCGACACACATGCTAGATGATGAGCGTGTGGTCGTGCACCATTGGAGATTGTGACTTACTCCGTCCCGAATAACTATTTTACCAACTATTTGATTGAACACTATTTGCTATCATCATGTTTTACGCTGAATTCCATATTTGGGCCTCGTGCCAACTATTTGGACCCTTAGGGGATTTTGACTGATATTTCCTCATTGTTTTGACTTTATACTCGTACTCAGTCATGCTATATTCTACTATTTTCATAGATAAGCCATGTTTACTCTATTTTAATACAATAAACTATATTTTTAAATGATAATTTGGGCTGAGCTTTGTGTTTTACTGTTGCCCGAGTGGCTTATGAGATTCTGACTGAGTAAGGCTGAGGGCCTATGTTGTGAGGATACACTGATTATGATTATGAGGCCGAGGGCCTGATATTGTACGCCACGAGGTGGCTTGTTGATATGAGGCCGAGGGCCTATGTGATTATGTCATGAGATGGCTTGATATTGCGCTTGGACCGTAAGGGGGACCACTAGGAGTCTGCACACCCCTAGTGAGCGCGGTACCCATTGTGATTTGAGATATAGCCCGAGGAGCTGGTATTGTTCCATATGTTGCCCGAGGGGCTAATTTTGTAGGTATTATGCCTGAAGGGCGGTTCCTTATGCGTTGACCTTTTCTATTTGCCTGTCATTTACTTGCTTAACTGTTAAAAAGGCATTCTAAAGAAGCTTAAACTGAACAAAAGTGATTTTGCATATTTTTACTGTACATTATAGATTGTTGATGTGCCTTTACGTGATTTCTTATTGCGCAGTCTATATTTATTATTATTACTCACTGATTTAGAGTACTCACATTATTCCCTGCACCCCGTGTGCAGATTCAGGTGCTTCAGGTCCTGCTTGCCAGGGTTGAGAGTTTCTAACAGGCTTCGGAGATTCAGTTGGTAGCTGCTCGGCGTTCACAGCCCAGTGCTTCTCCCTTTATCTTATTTTATCTTGTTTTAGTTATGTAATAGTTGTGTAGACTCTTTCATACTTGTAGTTTTAACGATAGATGCTCATAACTGGTGACACCCCGATATCGGGCTATGTCTATTCTGCAACTGTACTATTTCACCTTATTTTGGGATTATTATGTTAAAGACTTGATTTGTATTATCTTAATTGCTTAACAGGAATTGGGAGTGTGTCATTTGGCCTTGTCTTCACGAGAGGCGCCATCACGATCAGGTCTGGGTTTTGGGTTGTGCAAGTTAGTATCAGAGCCTAGGTTACATAGGTCTCACGAGTCCTAAGCAGGTTTAGTAGAGTCTCACGGATCGGTACGGGGACGTTTGTACTTATCCTCGAGAGGTTGTAGAACCTTTAGGAAAAACTTTATATTCTTGAAATTCTTATCGTGCGTCCCTTGTTCAGCTTGAAATGTAACTCTTTAAATTCCTTCCACGCGTTCGTATGCATGTATAAGTGTTCAGTATCAAATGTACATCGATAGCTTGTGATTTCCTGATCGAGTGGCGAGGTATGATTTTTTATGTGTTGATGTTGGGCTAGTCTGGAGGACTTGAGGCCGGGTTTTGCCTGCAGCTTGAGCATCGAGGTGCTGATTGTGTGAGCACGTATTTTTGAACTTATATGTTTGGTAGTGTCCCTATTAATAGAAGTGATGGACGGATGGCTATGTGATGAGTATGTTATGACTGTGAGATGTATTCATATGATTTGGAAGCCACGAGAAGGGTCTGCTGGAGAATAAAAGAACTATTAGGTACTTGATTTCCATCTTGATTGGTGTTTAGCCCCCAGGTATAGGAGTGTGAAGAATATTTTTATGTTTTTCTAGTTGGGGAGTGAAGTAAATTTCATGTTGCAATATGAGTTCAGACTCAAGAAGATTAAGACTGTGGAATGTTTATGCCGGTGGAAGGGTGTAAAGAGATGTTAGTTTCGGGCGAAGCAGGTGGGTTATCTCCTACGGATGTTCTAGAGTTGTGTGGTCCTTATGTTGTTTGTTGGAAGATCTCATTTACAAGTGAAATATATGTGTTGCAATTTAAATTTCGGTCGCTTAAGAGAGTGAGTTTAATTATTGCGAGAGTGAATGTGAGATTTGCAGAAGATTTAAAGTACTAGATGGTCTATTTCACGAGCTTATGAAGGATTGAGTTTAATCTCACTATGGCATTATAGCAGCAATAGAGTATATGTGTTATGAGTTATTGTGTGTGTTTTGATATATGGCTTCGAACCAAGTGGGAGAGTCTGCTATTGATTAACTGATTGCATGGTTATGTGCTATGTTGGTTTCAGTTTGAGGCATACGGGTGAATCACTTATGGCTTACCGAGGTTGAGACAGAGGATGGCTCGAGTAAAGGAAATTTCAATAAAGGTTATATTATGCTTTATAGGACTATGAGAATCACGGAATGTCTTGAGTGGTTATTGGTAAAAGATGTGCGGTGCATAGAGCAGGAAGTTTCTTGATTGTAGGTGTCGTGCCCCCCTTTTTCCCTCCTCGCAGAGAGAGGTCTGGGTTTCGACATTCATGGGGTGTAATGACTCATTTCCTTTTGGGAATTGGGTATTGGAAGAGTCGCCACCTAACGGATTATGGTGCGTTAGGGCACCTAGTGCAATTAACTCTTGGGTTGGTTTGCATTACCAGATATTAGGGTAAGGGCTCGAAGTAACCTCGAGGAGAAGGTGTTAGGCACCCCTCTTGGTCCACAACTGCGGGTCCTAGCTGAACTTATATTCACATATTAATCCATTACAAGTAAACATTTGAATCAAATAGGTTGCAAGTAAAGTACGCGAGTTTAGTGGGCTTAATTGGACCGATAATATTCATTCTCCAGGAGGTGAATGGCCAAGGTGAGCTTGTTGCATTAAGCTCATTTGGCAGCACTTTTAACATGCGGGCATGCACTTGACACTGAACGCATTTGCGGACATACGAAATACAACATGTCTCCATGGTCATCCAAAAGTAACCTACTCGGAGTATTTTCTTGGCCAAGATGAAACTATTCATATGCGGACCACCTGTCCCAGCATGCACATCCTCAAGTAGCTTAGAATCTTCCTTTGCGTTAACACACCTTAGTAAACCCAAATCCGGAGTTTTTCTGTACAAGTTCCCTCCGCTGTGGAAGAAATAATACGTTTGCTTCTTCATCAGAAATAATGCTGACCCATTTCTGTACAAGTTCCCTCCATCAAAGAACATCCTCCACCTTTCATATGCTTCGGTAATGTCTTCCCCTACAAATGCTACTTCTTCATCAGGAAATACATTTTTAAGGGTTCATATTCTCCTTCCACCAGATTTTCAGTGAGTTGATCTGCCAATGCTTATCCCTTGACTTCCTTTTGAGTTATGTAGACGATGTCGAACTCACTCAATAATATATGTGATTTAGCCAACTTCCCAGTAGGCATGGGCTTCTGAAATATATAGTTCAGGGGATCCATCTTGTATATGAGGAATGTAGTGTAGGCATAGAAATAATGCCTCAATTTCTGGGCTGTCTAGGTCAAAGCACAGCAAGTGCGTTCGAGCAGAGAGTACCGTGCTTCATAAGGTGTGAATTTCTTACTCCGGTAATATACGGCTTTCTCCTTTCTTTCTATCTCATCATGTTTTCCTAAAACATATCCAAAGGCTTCATCTAACACAGATAGATAAAGTAGCAAAGGTCGTCCTAGTTCAGGTGGGACCAGAACTGGCGGTGTGGACAGGTATTCCTTAATTTTGTCAAAAGCTCTCTGACAATCCTCGGTCCAACTTGTTTCATCATACTTTCTCAGCATCTTGAAGATGGGTTCACATATTACTATGGATTGCGCTATGAATCGATTGATGTAATTAATTGTCCCAGCAAGCTTATCACGTCCTTTTTGCTTTCAGGTGGTGGCAACTCCTGAATAGCTTTGACTTTAGTTAGATCTAGCTCGATCACCCGGCGGCTGACAATGAATCTCAATAACTTTCCTGTAGGAACCTCGAATGCTCACTTCGCAGGGTTCAACTTCAAATTGTACCTCCTGAGCGTGTCGAAGAATTTCCTCAAGTCTGTTTGTGATCTGTGGCCCTCTTGGATTTGATAATGACATCGTCCGCATATACCTCTATTCTTTGTGTATCATATCATGGAAAATTATTGTCATGGCCCTCATGTAAGTAGCCCCAGCATTCTTCAGACGGCATCATCTTGTAACAATATACCCCTATGGTGTAATGAAAGTTGTCTTCTCTGCATCTTCTTCATCCATCCATATCTGGTGATAACCCGTGAAGCAATACACAAAGGATTGGAGTTCATGCTTGGCACAGTTATCAGTGGGAAGTCATCCCTGAGACTTGCTCTATTTAAATACTGATAGTCAACATATACTCTGACCTTTTCGTCTTTCTTTGGAACTAGCACAATGTTAGCTAACCAGGTTGGATGTTCAACCACCCTGAGAACTTTGTCTTTGATCTGCCTGGTAACTTCCTTCTTGATTTTCAAGCTCATGTCTGATTTGAACTTTCAGAGTTTCTACTTTACTGGCGGACACATGGGATTGGTAGGCAACTTGTGAGCCACTATAGAGGTGCTCAAACTGGTCATGTCGTCATATGACCATGCGAAAATATCCTCATACTCCTTTAGGAAACGGATGTACTCCTATTTCTCTATTGCTGATAAGTGAATGCTGATGCGAGTCTCCTTGACGGTCTCGGCATCTCCCAAATTTACTGCTTCTGTTTCGTCCAGGTTGGACTTAGGCTTATTCTCAAAATTTTCAACCTCTCTGACAATTTTCTCAGGTATCTCATCTTCTTCCTATGAGTCACTATTCACATGTTGCATTGCCTCATTGCATGTCATAGTTACTGGTTCATCAGGAAAAATAATAATAACACTGTAGAAAGGAAAAGTATAAAATAGTAATGAATAATGATAAAAGACAAATGCATTTGATTAAAAGTGAGAAAATTGTTTAGACAAAGTTTCGCTCGATGAATCGAATATTTATTTTGAAACGAGGAGATCTTAAAACAAAATTACTGGAAATCATAAATGCCTATAACAGCTATAGAAATAAATTCTTCCAAGCTACCTAGGGACTCTGCGGGCTCGGGATGGTATGGCGGTCCAATTTTTTAGAGCAGCTCCCTTTGCCATAGCCTGAATGATGAGGCCTTCTTCCTTCTCTCCTCAATTATGGCACTGTAGTCCATATCCTCATCTTCCAAGAATAGATCCTTCAGCCCAGCGAGTGCTTCTTCCTCTACAGTTCCCCATATTGTGTCAGCCTGATGGAAAGCTTGTTCCAGACATGGTATCGGTTGCTCAAGAGGGTAATACGGTCCATGCCATAGAGGCGACCACTCCCTGTACTCTTTCCATGTATACTGGTATTCGAGCCCAAAAGTGGTGCCATGATTTTTCAGTCGTATCGGCTTGGTGATACCTTGGATATTCTTCCCCACACATGTGTCTACGGAGCCTCTAAGAATACAAAAGTTAAGTACAACAATGCCGGCAACAAGGCCCCGGCTATACCTCAAAATGGAATTCCATAACAACAAAGATATACAATACAACCCCTTGAAGGAGGAAGGGGCTCATAAAGACTTGGAGAATAAGGTAACCTGCTACGCGCGATCGGCACTATCCGCAATGGATCCACCTACATTCATTTAAAAATATAGTGCCCCCGGCAAAAGGGACGTTAGTACCATGGGTAGTACTAGCATGTATAACTAAACACCATTTTACTAGAAAAAACTATCAAGAAAGAACAAGGAAATCACAAGAGTAAATCAAAGGTTTTAACCGAACATCACCTCATCAAATAAACGAACCATATAATCTTTCACATAATTTCCACAACTTAGTTTGGGGCATGACATTCATATATTCACCACTGTTCTCAATACCACCGCTATCTTGAGCGGAGCTTGATCACGACCCAATCGGCTAGGTTGCCTCATTTGAGACATATAACTCAATCACCATTTCTTTTCCTATTTTCGGGATTCAATATTAGTATATTACCACCATGTGTGTGGCATGGTATCCGATCGGCTAGGCCGCCTTACCTGGGCGTTGTTGCTTCCTCATCAATCATCTTACTTGAATCTTTATTTCACATATATTATATCCATTCATTGGTACTTAGGGCCACAATTATCACATCTTTTCCATTTTCAGTGTCCATCGTGCAATTTGTGATCATAGGCACATACAGAAGCAATTCAAGTTACAAACATAAGTAAGATTTCACCTAGTTAGCATGACAATCTCAGTTTTAATCTTGGCTTACTGCCCAGGCATGTCAACACATGATTTGAATTATTCACACATTTTTAAATAACAAGGATAGTTTATTACACACATTGAGGCACATCCTTCATGTAGATATATATATAATTGCAAACCAATTAATGTGAAATAACAGTCAGTACATCAACAAATTCTAATCTTACCACATTTGCGTACATGCCAACGGAGCTCAATTTCTAATAAAAGGGGGTTTTAGCCATACATACCTCAATATAGCTTTCCTTACTCTTTACAAAATTCTGGAACTCTTAGCACTTTGATCTATTATGTAAGAATTACAAATTGAATCGATAATTAGAGACGAGATTGAGATTCTAGTTTGTTTCAAGCATATTATCAAACACTAAAGGTGCATTGTGATCTTAGGTCCTTTTTGAGAGAAATTTCTATCATTATATACCCCATTTGCTTTTTTTTTAGTTCACTACCTCCAAATACCCTAAGGTTTGATATGCACGCAAGGAATCCATTCTTATACCCATGAATTACCTCACTAATGACCACTTATAGCTGAGTATAGAAATAAGAGCTGAGGTGATGAAGTCTTGCCTCTTGGGATGAAGATTTAGGTGCCTTCACTTGATTATCTTCAATGATTTAGCAAGGTTTTATGGAGAAATTTTGATGGGAAGAACTTTCCCTCTCTAAGACCATCTTTCTCTCTAAAAGCATCAGGAAATATGCTCAAAATGAGCTATAACACCGAATATATCGATAGGGTTTCGGGTTAAAATTTAGAAAAATTGGAGCCCCGAATCGGATCTGTGATCGCAAAGTCGAAATGCGATCCCCATAATGGACCACAAAATTGCTTCCCAAATACTGGACATAATGACTGAGTTTGCAGCGAAAATGCGGTCCGCAGAACTGACCTTCATAAAATCCCAAGGAAATTATGCTACGACTATACGGTCCGTATTTTGATTATGTGATCTCATAATCGACCGCATAGTTGACTTCAATTTGGCCAACACACTCACTCACTCTGCGGTAGATAAGCAGTCCGCATACCTGGTATGCGATCGCATTCTGGACCGTATAATTGTACTTTTCTGGAAAACTTTGATTCTTGATTTTTAAATGCATAGATCAGTACAAAAGGGTCGGAACCGCGGATCCTAACACATATTCATAATTTGTTACTACGAGCTTTTGAGTTTTAAGTACAAGTTTTCACGGGGCCTTACAGCTCCAGTCTGAGAACAAGTCATTCGAGGCTGGAGTACTGCGACAGTCAAAAGTCTCTGCGTTTTCACCATTCTCCTTTCATATTCCACTTAAGTCGTCCATGTTTGCTTTTCCTCTTCTTTTTGTGTTACTTGGAGGAGGAGGTAGTGGAGGGCCTCTAGATCTAGTATGATATGTTGATGAGGCCAGTATGGATGAACCAACCTAAGGGGATGGGAATAATAATAAAAAATAAATAAAAAAAAGGTAACAAGTTAGTAAAGATTCCTAAATGTTTGCAGTACTTGTCACACCTCCTTTTTCCGCTACTACACCCCGTGAAGGGTGTAATAAAAGGAGTTTTTCCAATTACAGGACAATCGAAACAGGACTCGTTTATTAAGAGATTCAGAGTCACCACTTGGGAGATTTATGGTGTCCCAAGTCACCGGTTGGAATCCCTAATCGAGGAAAGGGTTTGACTATGTTTAACAGTCGTGAACCTGAAATCCGGGTAAGAAATTCTGTTAACCCGGGAGAAGGTGTTAGGCACTCCCGAGTTCCGTGGTTCTAGCACGGTCGCTCAACTGCTATATTTGGCTAAGATTTGACCTATATACATGTTAAAACCTGTAGCGCAATTTTAGGATTATTTACCGCCCTCAGCCAATTATTAAGAAAGTGAACGTCGTTTAAGAACGTATTTTCAGATCACGTCACATGAAATGCACTCGAATCCTCAACACATTCTTATTCAACGTTTTTGGATTCGGATTTGGGTTGCATGAAATGCACACCCGTATTTAAGAAGGTAAAATTATTAAAAACATGCCTGAAGTGAGTAACGTCTTTTTAACTTTGCGAAGGGCCGTAAAATTCGCTAAACGGCACGCTCTGAATACTAAGTATTTTTAATTAAGAAATTAATGAGGGCCCCACAATTTGTATATTTTTTGTTTGGCGAGGCTCGTCTCACTTTTATTATTTAAAGGCCAACCTAAAGCAAACTAAGATTTTTTATTTTTTTTTATTTTTGTCTCTAAAACGGCCGAATTAATTTACATTTATAAATTCAGGCCTCGAACTCAAGTCTGAATTCAAACAAAAGGGGGACCCTCTTAATTTTAACCCGCCACCTAATTCGAAACCTAAATTTATATTTGCAAATTAATCCCCGCATTCCTATGTAATCTTGAAGGGTTTTTGATTTGTAACAATTTTTGGGCTTAGAAACTCAGCCCCTAATCCTGGGACTCGAACTTTTGGACCGATCACATGAATTACCAACTCTCTGAGGGACTGCCTGCGTTGGGCCTCTGAGAATTGGCCCAGGAATTTAATTGTATCTATAATTGCATTCGCCCAGGACCAGGCCTGTTTGATGAGAGACAGAGGTGGGCTCATCGTGAGCCCAAACATGATGCCAACCATATGACCAAATTCACACAAAAACGCTAAATGTCAATAGTAATTATCCAAATCTGGTTCGTTATTATCATCTGTAATTCTACGTTAGAAGGGTTAAAAAAAATGCAGCAATTGAAATGCATCCTAAATCATTCATTAACATGAAACACAAGGATAATAACGATTTGAGCATGATGTTGTTGTTTTTCATTACAAGTATATACTAGCCGCGTTATTAATTTTCCCCTTTGATAATGAGGACCTGGAATGCTTATAATCTAAACTTTAATAATTACACAGATAGTCTAAGTCAAAGTAGTATTGCTCCTAAAGGATGACCTGGAATGCTGGTGTATAAAATCACAGACTAAACTGTTCATTCAAATGAAATATGCTAAGCTAATGACTAACCGATAATCCAACACAAATGACAGTCCAAATCAGTTCTCAACCGTCCGATACAATCCAAATTGACTTAAACATCCTTAATTATATAGTCTATGCATTTAATATTCATGCGATACAAATCAAACAACTAACTAACTAGCCAGCATCAATTTAACTACAGGCAACAAAAATATCAACAAATGAACATCTGATGACTACTTTGCAGTTCCATTCCAACTCAAGGCTCATTGAGGTGAATTTAAAGGATATGTACCTGGAATTACAATGAGACAAAAGGAAAGGATCAGCAGCAGTCAAATGAGCAAGCAAACAGCTCGAAACTGATCTCTAATCTCAGGATTAGTATCAAATGAAACCCAGCAGCTCAACAACCAGCAAATTGACTTGAAAACACAAATCTAACTCGAAATTAAACCCCCAGGAACCTTAGGAACCCTAATCATTGAAAACAGAAGTGCTGAAACCATTTTTTGACTTTAAATGAGCTAGGAATTCAACTTTTAAATTGAAATCTGAAGTTGTTGTGCAGAAACTTCAATGGAGCACTAATGCTTTTGAGTTTTTTTTTTTTTTTTTTTTTTGAGTTTTTGCTATTTTTTTTGTTTTTCCGGAAATTTAGATCTAAGCTCAAGTAGTATTTTAATTTGAAACTAAAAAATCCAATGCTAAGTTTGCATAAAATGTTTTTGGGAGGGGATTATAAAAGGCTGGAATTTTGGGGGGTATTTTCAGGTTTTCTAAACTTGTAAATGAAGGCATTGGGGCTACCTTTTATAGGCAAGAAATGGGGCACAATGTTCTAGAAGGGTTTTACTCATTTTTTCCCTTTTTATTTTCAGAAATTACTTATTAATTCTAAGATTGTAGCTTGTTGCCCAAGTTACTGCATTAAGAATGCAGAAACTTACACTAAGGCCCCCTTCTAGAAGGCCCTAGGGTGTTCTAGCTTTGTTTTCTACCTTTGGAATGCCTATACTACCCTTACTTGAGTTCTAAAATTACCATGTCTTAACAAACTAGCCCTTTCCCATGCCCAAATTACCCCAGACTACTCCTTGAAATTACTGACCAAACCAAAACCCTTTTGCTTTAGTTAAAAAAACTTTGGTTAATTGAAAGCTAAATTATTCAGCTATATCCGAACCTTAAGCCTAACTGAATTGCAAATGAACACTAAATTGAATGAACAATTAAAACTAAACTAAAACCAACTGAATCAAGGTAAACTAAAAGAAAATTAAACTAAACTAATAATTTGAACTAATTGGAATTAAGCTAACACTTAACAATTAAACTAACCAAAACAAAAACAAAAATCAAAAATTAAACTAATAAGCACCAATTACTACATAAGCTATTTACTTGAACAATTACTAATTTGAATCACCAAATTAAACCAATAGAAAAACTTAAAACAAGAAGCTAACAGCAAAAATTCAACCAATGCCTAAACTTAATAAAAATTAAGCTAACATCTAAACATTTAGACTAATAGAATCGAATCAGGATTAAACTAAAACATCAGAAAATCTAAAAGTGTTACGGAGTTTAAGATAAATGATCCTAAATGAAGAACTGTAATTAATGAAAAGAAATAAGCAAACAAAAAAATTAAAATCAGAGGACTTACCAAAGTTTTGGATCTGGACCCTAGTACCTTTCCAATTTCGACCACGACGTGATATTAATCAACCATTCTTGTCAAGAATGGTTAAATAACATCAAATCGTGGTGAAGTCGTGTCCAAATCAGAGAAGGAAGTGACCTTGGTCAAACTCCAGATTTTAAAAAAACCAGATTCGAGAGGTTTGGGGAATATTCGGAGGTTAAAACCCATGGATTCGTGATGAGGGAGGTATGGGGATTATCAAGTATCAATTCGGGGAAGTTTGGATGAACTAGGGTTTTCATCGGATTTTTAGATCTAAAATTCGAGAGGCATGGTTATGATTCAAGGGAAATGGTTTTGGAGGTTGGAAAGAGGAGAGGAAGGGGAGCTCGTGGTGAAATTTTGGGGTCGTTTGGGGCTTGGCCGCCGGCGGAGACGATTTCCGGCCGACGGCGGAGGAGCGGCGGAGACAATGGTGTTACATGAGAGGTACAAGGAAGGAGGGTTTAGTCGTTGAGTTGTAACAAAGTGTTATTACACTTTTATGTAAAATGAAAGATCAAATCTGGGCCGTTAGATTGAGGGGTATGGACGGTCGAGATTTCCTTACGCCAAACGACGTCGTTTCATTTGTGATGGGGTGGATCGGGTGGGGAGAGAACCTGGGCCTGGGCGGGTGAGCTCTCGGGCTCAGATTCAATTAGGTGTAATGACCCAGTTTTTCTTTTATTTAGTTTCTTTTGTTTTTCCTTCTTTTATTTATTTGTGTATTTTACTTATTATCTTTTTTTTGAATTTTTTGATTTTATTAGGTAAAATAAAAAGACCCAAATTAAATCTAAGATGATGTTAATTAACTAATTCCTAATTTAAGAGGAAACTAAATCAAAAATGTAAAATGTAAAATTTGAAATTGTAAAAAGACTATTTTTGTTATTTTTCTCTTATTTTTGTAAAAGCCTAATTATTTACTCTAAAAAATGTAAAAATTAAATTCTAAGTGTTCGTGCAATTTTTATTTTATATGACTTATCATGCACACACAAAATAGTATAAAAATGCAATTAAATCCTAGAAATCAAATAACAAAAGAAAATTCCTAATTTAAGAAATTTATAGGAGTAATTTAAATGAGGCAAAAATCACGTGCTCACAGCTGCCCCTCTTTGCTCGGAGACACGAAGGGTTTTCGGGCAAAGATAAATGAGCAACCATGAGATTTTTGCCCACTTAGCACTCCAGGAGAAGCATTTTGAAAACCGTCTGACTGCACCCTGCTTCTGAGGTTGCCTACATATCCTCGGCTAAAAATGAATCAGGTCAGTGCAGTTCGGGAAGGTTTGGTAGCTGGGACTACCAGGAGCTGTGATTTCACTGTTGTTGCTACTGTTACTGCTCTCTGACCTCCTTATTACACCGTGTCAAAATAATTTAAAAAAATCTATCCTACGCTATGATCTATGGATTAAAAAAGATATTATCTATGTCTTCAAACTTGCTCTTGTGTTGCCTTAAACTTGTATTCTTCCACTGGAATTCTTGCGTTGTTGCCTTGAATTGTGATTGGTGATGTTTTGCCATTCCTCCGAATGATGCTTGACTGCTGAAATTTGAAATATGTGCCTCTGTTCTCCAGGCGGGCTCTTGATTGCTGACGCTTGAAAAGTGTTCCCTTGTTCTCCAGGTGGGCTCCTGACTGCAACTCCTAAAAAGTATTCCCTTGTTCTCCAGGTGGGCTCCTGACTGCAATAAAATAGACAAACAAAGAAAATTTTCTGTCCCAGTTTGGTGACTGGGCACATCATGTTATCAAATATTAAGATTAAAAGTTAAAATTTGAATTGTACTTTCCTTGTTTTCTAGGTGGGCGCCTGACTACCGAAACTTGAAATGTATTCCCTTGTTCTCCAGGTGGGTGCCTAACTGCTGAAACGTAAAATGTATTCCCTTGTTCTCCAGGTGGGCGCCTGACTTCTGAACTCTAAATGTATTCCCTTGTTCTTCAGGTGGGCGCCTGAGTTCAACAAAATAGACAAACAAAGACAATCTTCTGCCCCAGTTTGATGACTGGGCGCGTTATGTTACCAAATATTAAAAACTTGAAACATTTGCATTGTGATTCCCTCATTTTCCAGGTGGACGCCTGACTTCTGAACTTGAAACATATTCCCTTGTTCTCCAGGTGGGCGCCTGATTGCTGAAACTTGAAATATATTCCCTTGTTCTCCAGGTGGGCGCTTGACTACTGAGCTTTAAATGTGTTTCCTTGTTCTCTAGGTGGGCGCCTGCTTGCAACAAAATAGACAAAACAAAGAAAAAATTTCTGCCGCAGTTTGATGGATGGGCGCATTATGTTGCCAAATATTATTGAAAAATTGAAAACAAAAATTTTGAATTGGACTTCCCTTATTCTCCAAGTGGGCGCCTGATTGCTGAAGCTTGGAATGTATTCCCTTGTTCTCCAGGTGGGCGCCTGACTTCAAAATATCAAACAAAAAAAATTTCTTACCCCTATCTCAATCAAAGAAAAATTGTTAATACAAATGGTGGTTAGTTGCTGGAATTCTTAGTGGGTCTGTCCCTGCTGCTGGGCTTTATTTCGACCCGCTTCCCTGGACTGGCTTTGAACTTCCTCGACTTCCTGATCGGATTTCAACCCCTGACTTTGATGACCTAAGTGTTTTATCCCGTATCGTTGTTTTCGTGTTTCTGACCCCTCTATCTGAAACTTCGCTTCTTCCCTACAATTATCTGACTAATCCACCGATGAAACTTCCAGTGATACTTTATGTCTTACTTTGCCTTTGACATCTTTGATATATTCTGGCCCTTTTACGCTGTACAACTAGAAAGCTGGTAGCTTGCCTTGACATTCTTCCCTTTTTGTTTTTGAACCGAACTGACACTGAAATATCTTAAAGACAGACCTCGAAAGAATGAAATGCAATGACCTCGAGGATTGAGGATAGAGAGAATCCGAAAACGGATGATTTGTAATGAAGGAAGAAGAGAAGAAGACTTATCTGAGTAGAACAGCTGGTGCCATTGATCATGCCATGCATTTTGGATTAGCCAGCCCAGTCTGTTCAACCAATCAACTCTCAATTGCCACATTTGCTGTTCCGGACTTCCATAACCTGATTTTCACCCAAAACCAAACTTTGCCCATCTTGCAATGTCTTGAGCATCTTTCAACCATAGACTTGTCTCATCTGCCCGTCTGAAAAAACTCACCTTCGCCTTACGGTGACCGTGGGGGTTTTCACCAATAAGACTCTCTCATTTTTTATTTCTCTCAACTCACTTCGCCTTACGGTGCCCATGAGGGTTTTCACCAATAAGACACTCTCATTTTGATTTCTCTCAACTCACGTCGCCTTATGGTGCCTGTGAAGGTTTTCACCAATAAGACTCTCTCATTTTCATCATTTTCTTCTTGTACCGGAGTGTTGCTCCTGACATGAATCTCTTTTACTTGCTCGTATTGGTACTTCTTGTAGATTGATAAGAAGGTCTTTCTTTGGACCGTAATGTGGGCTTTTGGAGAAATAAGGGTATAAAGGCTCAAAACAATTCAACAAGGGTTCAAAATTACAACTTTCGAAATTAGCTTTTTTTACAACGACCACAACTTATGCCCCAGTTTCTTTCTTGGGGAACTTTTGGATTTTGTTTTGGTGTGACTGAACCTCAGAGAGAGGCTACCTACGTACTCTTTCAGGATCAAGTCAAACGTAGTTCAGGTCATAGAATTACTCCGTTGTTGCGATCTTCCCTTTCTTCCCCTTTTGTTTTCTTTCTTTTCATTTCTTTTCTTCTCTTTTCTTTTCTTCATTTTTCTTTTCTCTTCTTTTCATTTCTTTTCTTTTCTTTTCTTCATTTTTCTTTTCTCTTCTTTTTTCTTTTCTCTTTTTCTTTCTTTTCTCTTCTCTTTTCCTCTCTTTTTTTTTTTTTTCTTTTTCTTTTCTTTTGGACTATTCTTCTTGTTTCTCCGTTGATCTTCCTTGATTGTGCTTTCGCATTTTGTTATTGATTCCGAAATAGGGGTACGAAAGAAGATAAAATAAGGCTCAAAAGGGGTAACAAAGGATAAAGTGTTTGGATAGCAGAACAAAATGCCTTCGTCATTTCAATCTCAAAATATGCCAAATACAATTAAGTACAATTAGACAAAGAAATCATACATAGTATCGCTTGACTGCATCAGAGTTGATAGCCATTTCTACACATTTTCCTTCCACATCTGTCAAATATAATGCGCCATTGGACAACACTCGGGTTACAACAAATGGCCCCTGCCAGTTGGGGGCAAACTTTCCTTTTGCTTCAGCCCAATGAGGTAGGATACGCCTCAACACCAATTGCCCTACTTCAAACTTCTGCGGATGCACTTTCTTGTTATATGCTCTTGCCATTCTCTGTTGGTACAACTGTCCGTGACATACTGCTTCCAATCTCTTTTCATTAATCAAACTCAATTGTTCCAAGCGGGCTTTGACCCATTCAACATCGTCAATTTCCGCCTCGGCAATAATCCGAAGGGATGGTATTTCGACCTCTACGGGTATTACTACCTCCGTACCATACACCAGTGAATAAGGAGTCGCCCCTACCGAAGTGCAGACAGTAGTGCGATAACCTAATAATCCAAAAGGTAACTTTTCATGCCATTTCCTGGACCCTTCAACCATTTTCCGCAGTATTTTCTTGATGTTCTTGTTAGCTGCTTTGACTGCTCCATTCGCCTTAGGACGATATGGGGTGGAATTGCGGTGCGTGATCTTAAGCTGCTTACATGTTTCCTCCATCAGATGGTTGTTGAGGTTGGCACCATTGTCTGTGATGATTACCTTCGGGATTTCGAACCAACAAATGATATTCGAATGCACAAAATTGACCACTGCCTTCTTAGTCACTGATTTGAAAGTTTTTGCCTCAACCCACTTAGTGAAATAATCAATGGCCACCAGAATAAACCTGTGCCCATTTGACGCTGTTGGTTCGATCGTCCCAATGACATCCATTCCTCAAGCAACGAAAGGCCATGGTGCTGACATTGTATGCAATTTCGATGGTGGGGAATGAATCAAATCCCCATGTACCTGACATTGATGACACTTGCACACGAAACTAATGCAATCCCGTTCCATAGTAAGCCAGTAATAACCTGCTCGGAGAATCTTCTTTGCCAATACATATCCACTCATATGAGGTCCACAAACTCCCGCGTGTACCTCAGTCATGATAATTGTAGCCTTCTTAGCATCCATGCATCCCAATAAGCCAAGATCTGGAGTTCTTTTGTACAACACTCCTCCACTGAAGAAAAATCCGCTTGCCAAGCGTCGAATTGCTCTCTTTTGATCCCCTGTGGCCTGTGAGGGATATACTCCCATCCTGGGGTATTCTTTGATATCATGTAACCATGGCTCACCATCAAGTTCTTCTTCCACCATGTTACAATAGGCATGCTGGTCTCGGACCTGAATCTGCAATGGGTCCACAGAAGCCTTATCTGGATGATGCAACATTGATGCCAAAGTAGCCAAGGCGTCGGCAACTTCATTATGAATCCTTGGAATATGCTTGAAATCTATTGACTGGAATCATTAACAAAGTTCATGCAAACACTGCCGGTACGGTATGAGCTTTAAGTCTCGTGTCTCCCATTCTCCCTGAATCTGGTGCACCAGAAGATCCGAGTCACCTATGACCAAGATTTCCTGGACACCCATGTCTATATCCAACCTCAAACCCAAAATACACACCTCGTATTCAGCCATGTTATTGGTGCAATAGAAATGAAGTTGAGCGGTAACAGGGTAGTGTTACCCTATCTCAGAAATAAGTATCGCTCCTATCCTGACGCCTTTGGTGTTGGCAGCCCCATCAAAGAACAATTTCCATCCCGGCTTCTCGACCTGTTCTAATTCATCAGCATGCATTACCTCTTCATCAGGAAAGTGTGTCTTCAAAGGTTCATATTCTTCATCGACTGGATTCTCGGCCATATGATCAGCCAAGGCTTGTGCTTTCATTGCAGTCTGGGTCATATAGACAATATCAAATTCTATAAGCAAGATTTGCCACTTCGCCAGCCTCCCTGTGGGCATGGGCTTCTGAAAAATATACTTCAACGGGTCCAACCTAGAGATAAGATAGGTGGTATTTGATGACAAGTAATGTTTCAATTTCTGCGCTACCCAGGTTAAGGCATAACACGTCCTCTCAAGTTGAGTGTACTTAACCTCATAAGATGTGAACTTCTTGCTGAGGTAGTAAATCGCCTGCTCTTTCTTTCCTGTGATGTCATGTTGCCCAAGTACACAACCAAAAGAGTTATCCAAAACTGTCAGATAAAGGATCAAGGGTCTTCCCGGCTCCGGCGGGACCAACACAGGTGGACTGGCCAAATACTCCTTAATTTTGTCAAATGTTGCCTGACATTCATCCGTCCATCTAGCCGCAGCATCTTTCTTTAGCAGCTTAAAGATGGGCTCGCAAGTTGTTGTGAGCTGGGCAATGAACCTACTGATATAATTCAACCTGCCAAGCAAACTCATCACCTCTTTCTTGCTCCTTGGCGGCGGCAGCTCCTGAATGGCTTTGATCTTAGACGGGTCTAACTCAATACAGTGTCGACTTACCACGAACCCCAACAACTTCCCAGATGGTACTCCAAATGCACACTTCACTAGATTAAGTTTGAGGTTGTACCTGCAGAGCCTCTAGAAAAACATCCTCAGGTCCTTGACATGGTCACATTGCTTCCTTGACTTTATGATCACGTCGTCTACATAGACTTCAATTTTCTGATGTATCATGTCATGGAACATGGTGGTCATCGCCCTCATGTATGTTGCCCCTGCGTTCTTCAACCCAAATGGCATGACCCTATAACAATACGTTCCCCAAGGCGTGATAAATGTCATCTTTTCCGCATCCTCCTCATCCATCAAAATCTGGTGATAGCCCGCATAACAATCCATGAAGGAATCAATCTCATGTTTGGCACAATTGTCAATCAATATATGGATGTTTGGCAGTTGGAAGTTGTCTTTTGGACTCGCCTTATTGAGATCACGTAATCAACGCACACTCTGGTCTTTCCATCCTTCTTTGGCACAGGCCCAACATTAGCTAACCAGGTAGGATACAGGGTGACCCGGATGACCTCCGCATTAAACTGCTTGGTGACCTCTTCTTTGATTTTCACACTGATATCTGTTTTAAATTTTCTCAGCTTCTGCTTGACAGGAGGGCGTGCTGGGTCAGTGGGCAATTTGTGGACCACTAAATCGGTGCTTAAACCCGGCATATCGTCATATGACCGCGCAAAAACATCATTGTACTCAAATAATGCTTTGATTATCTCTTCTCTGAGCGGAGGTTCCAAATGGACACTTATTTTTGTTTCTCTTACATTCTCTTGATCCCCTAAATTGATTGCCTCTGTGTCATTCAGATTGGGTTTGGGTCTTTCTTCAAATTGGCTTAATTCTTTACTGATTTCTTCAAAGGCTTCCTCATCATCATATTCTACCTTGTCATCATGCTCAATTTCTTGTATTATTAGATCGGAGTTAGATTGGTAATCAAGACTAGGCCGAAGACTCCTCATGCATGACACATCAGTGAAACCAGCATAAAAGGGACTGTACAAGAAAGAAAGAAAGAAAGACAAAATAAAGTCTATCGGGAATGAAAAAGGAAGGAAATTGCATTTCATTGAAATTGTGAGATAACAAGGTTTAACTCATCCAAACGGACGGAACATAGCATCCGAATTAAAACCTTGGAAATAACCCAGATTAAACTGAAAGGAAAATCAAAACTAACTACCAATACTCTCTCCGGGTAGGAAGATGAGTAGCTTTCCAATTATTAAGCTTTGCATGGGGCCCCACGAACTGCACATCTGCCTTGCTCGAACCTTCTCCTGCCTCCACCACATTCACCTCATCAAACAGCTTCTCAAACCTCTCAATCAGCTCATTGTCGGGTTCCACCACCGCAGAATTAGGCATTACCTTTGCCGAGGGCCTCTTAATACCATGCCAGACAAAGGAACGGGAAAGACAGGGAATGGGTTTTAGAAGGGTCCATGCTCTCTTTTTTATCTTTTTAGCTCGCCTTATGTCAGCAGTCGTGCGCTTGAAGCCTAAACCAAAGGTATCCAGGTTTCCATGAAGAGATACTGGTTGTGTGATGCCTTGCAAGGAAGCACCCAAGCCCTTTCCAGGTAAGAATCCATTCTTTATCATTTCTGAAGCTATCATAACAGATGCAGCAGCTACCCTGGGCACAGGAATACACTCATCTTTGCAACTGATACTGTATCCAAGACTTGGTAAACCCATGAACCTTTGTCATCCTCAGCTTCATCGAAAGGCATAATGGCATTACACGAACTGTCTTCCCCATGCACCACAATTTCCTGCCGGTCCCACTCGAATTTGACCATCTGATGCAAGGTAGACGGCTCTGCTTTTGCTGTATGAATCCAAGGTCAGCCTAACAAGAGATTGTAAGAAACAGCCACGTCGAGCACCTGGAACTCTATAGTAAATTCAACCGGTCCTATCGTCAGTTCCAATGCAATATCCCTGACTGTGTCCTTTCCTCCTCCATCAAATCCTCACACGCAAATACTATTCTTGTGGATCCTCTCACTGTCCACTTTTAACTTTTCCAGGGTGGAGAGAGGGCAGATGTTTGCACTGGACCCATTGTCAATCAGCACCTAGTTGACCACTGAGTCTTCACATTTCACCGTGAGGTAGAGCGCTCTATTATGCTCAGTGCCCTCCAAAGGCAGCTCAT
>MU675669.1:27727-67596 GCA_026770625.1 Nicotiana glauca
GTCTATGCGATCGCACAATACCCCTACGCGATCGCATTGCTTCAGGATCTACAAATATGCGATCGCACAGATGCTTACTGCGATCGCAGAGCACAAACAACCAGGCCTCTCCAACTCTTCTATGCGATCGCAACTGCTACCCCGCAATCGCATAGAACAAATGTCTGCAACAAATACCAGTAGAAATCTGATCTCCTAACATGCCAAAAATGATCCGTTTGACCCCCGGAATCACCCCTGAGGCCCCCGGGATCTCAACCAAAACCACCAACCTACTCCAAAACACGATACGAACTTGTTCCAATCATAAAAACACATCATTAAACACAAAAATCATCAAATCAAGGCGGATTCAAGCCTAAGTTTCAACTAAAACTTCCGAAACCTATATTCCATCAAAAACCCGACCAAACGATGTCCGAATGACCTGAAAATTTGCAGACATATCCAAAATCTCCTAAGGAAGCTACTGTAACTCTCGGAATTCCATTCCGACTCTCGGATCAAAATCTCACCTATCGACCGGAATTCGCCAAAATTACAACTTCGCCAATTCAAGCCTATTTCTACACTGGACCTCCAAATTCAATTCCGATCGCTCCCCTAAGTCCTAAATCACCTCCCGAAGCTAACCGAATCACCGGAATTCACATTCGAGCCCTCTAACCACATAGTCAACTTCCGGTTAACTTTCCTGAAGCAAACTCCTTTCTAAGAGGCTATATGCCTTATTTCCAACCAGAATCAGTCCAAATTCACCCGATAGACTTTAATACTGATATAGAACATGAAACAACACAATAAGGGGGAAACGGGGCGGTAACTCTCGTGACGGCGGGCCAAGTCGTCACAAAAGGTAAGTAATGTAAAGGTAACAAAGGTATGAGATACTCAATTGCAAAAGCTTGGTAATTGTCCACACTTCAGATAGAGGGCTATAAGCATCGTGATTCAGTGTCCATAAATGATAGTGGTGTCGTTACTAGCATATCTTCCACCCTATGGTTTCTAGGTACTGATAGGTCTACTTAAGAGAGTACAAAAGAGATAGAGGTGGCGTGATGTTTCGCTTGAGTTTCCAGAATCACATAAGGAAATGTATGGTGCTAGAAAGTTAAAGGAAGGTTGTGAGTATTATAAATAGATATGTGTAGGTCGCAAGATAAAGTATGGTATAGCAACAAGGTTTTAGGTGGACAGGAGTAAGGATAAGAAGAGGTGATTGGAAAGGATAAGAGAGTTGGTAAAGCATCAGTATTAAGCCCATCAGAACAAAAGAGATGATGGTTTCCGTAAGTTATAGAATCCTCTATATAGCCTGAGTGAACTCGGAGGAGTTTAAGAGTATGAGCATTTAGAAGAGATAGAATGCTTCCCTAATAGAAGAATAAGGGTGTCATTGTGATAAATGTTAAGAGGATGACATTTAGCCTTTCGATTGAATAATTATTCAAAGAGAAGGGATTACATGAATTGTACAGGATTAAAATACCCCCATAAGGTGAATCACGTTGGGATGCTATGAAATACGATTATTGAAGTATAGTATTGTCCTGAAGTGGATTAGGCAAATAACTCCAGATGTTCCCCAATGAGACATGAGCCCTAGTGACAATATATTACATAAGAGATTTCAAGTGATCAGTGGTACATTATAGATCAACACTAAGGTGAATCGACAATAGATGGATGAACGTTCCAAAGTTTGAGATGAGATTAGGTTGTCATTCTTAAGATGAATAGTAATGAGGAAGCATTTGGGGACCTAAATTTATGCATAAAGGATTAGCAGCGAGAGAGTAACCTGGAGTTGGGTAGCAGACCTTGGTCATAGTAAATCAAAGTAAGTGTTGTGGTATGGTATAAGCTACCTTGATGTATTAAAGCCATAAGCATAGCTAACCGAGGTTATGAAACAAGATATAGCAATAGTCATAAGTTCGACAAAGTACCGAGTGAAAAACTTCACTACACCTATAGATTTCCAGAGGGACAATTGTCATAGTTCTGTATATGTTCCCAAAGTGAGGCCCAGAGATTGGCTAAAATCTAGAAAAAAGACAGAATAGTTGCATAGGTGCACATACAAGGACAAAGTCGTACAGGCTGCATGATAGAAGGTCACAACAGTTACGAGATTGAAAGAATTTCGACAACAAGTCGTGGTGTGAGAAAGAAACCTAAAGAGGGGAATGCCCTAGCCTTTAGATTTATTCACCTATTAGTTGCCTAGATGGAAAGGACAGTAGTAAAGTCTTTGTAAGAGCTATAGGTTTTAAGACTAATCAGTGCATCAGTCTACATTCGAGGATGAATGTTCTAAATGGGGGGAATGATGTTACACCCCATGTTTTCGTACGTAAGAGTACATCAAAAGTCAATTGATGTAAGATCGGAAATGAAATCATCTTTGAAAAGTTTACAAAGTTATTTAATCATGTTAACGTGGAGGTTACAAATATTGAATATTATGAACAACAAGTACAAAGAGGGTTGGAAGGTTCAGAAGCTAAATGAATTGAATAAAATAATATTTCGTCGAAAGTCGGCAAGTTGAAAGGTTATAACATGTACTTTTAGGGTGATACTAGGGTGCTTGACATGATAAGGAGGCAATGTTATGAATTAGGTTATCCGTGTGTCAGTCGTTTGTTATGTTTTGAAGTCAAGCGAGTTGTGGAACAAAAGTCTATGAAAGTCATCACAAGTTACGTTCATAGGTTTTACTAAAACTTTGGGTCAAATGTAACTGCGGTTTAATCCCAATATACTTTGAGTTATGGGGTGTTCCACCCATCAAGTTTAATCTCTATGAGTCTGATTTTTAAGCATTAAACCGTTTGTCAATAAGACATTGGAGTAGAGAGGTATGGGCATTGTTGCGAGACTGCGCAGGCTGCTAGGTGACAAGTAAGTATGTCACCTACTTGCTTAAATGATAGCCCAAAAATGGTCCATTTCGGTTCTTAAAAAGAGGAGTTTTAAAGGCCTATTTTCTTCATATATAAGACTAAAATTAGTCCATATAAACCAGGCATAAGCTCTGTGAATATCCTCCCAAAAATTTCCCACAAACCCTAATTGATTTCTCTCCCTTTCAAGTTCTAATTGGTGGTAAAATTTAGAGTTTGAAGAACCAAGATAGGAGCTGAGTTATCCAACAAATAAGGTGAGTTTACTGCTCTATTTCATCTATTTTTTCTACTGTAAATTCATGGTAAACCATTCTATACTTGTAAGAAATCACTGGACAGTGATCGAAAGCTGTGAGTTTGAGTTATTCACTTGTAGCCTACTGTTTTGTGTAGCTATTGGGCTGCGTGTTGTACTATTATTTTTTGGAGTTTTGGAGGAGGAAGGGTTTGTAGAAACACCATATAACTGTAGGGTGGTGGGCTGGTCGTTCCTCATAATATTTTCGGGTCGTTTGACACTAATGCGGTGTTTGTTTTGCGTGCAAAGAGATTGGGTGTGTTGAGTTGTTTTACTAGTATTTGATGGTGTATATAAGGCTGGAAAATAATATATATATATATATATATATATATATATATATAAGGCTGCAAAGAGATTGGGTGTGTTGAGTTGTTTTACTAGTATTTGATGGTGTATATAAGGCTGGAAAATAATATATATATATATATATATATATATATATATATATATATATATATATATATATATATATATATATTGTGTTACTATTGTGTTCTTGTGTTATTGGTGTTATCTTGAATTTGGAGGAAG
Organism: Nicotiana glauca; assembly: GCA_026770625.1. Lineage (NCBI taxonomy): Eukaryota > Viridiplantae > Streptophyta > Magnoliopsida > Solanales > Solanaceae > Nicotiana > Nicotiana glauca. The sequence goes on from MU675669.1 coordinate 31,475, forward strand.
TAAGGATCATAGGGGAGATGCTGCCCATTTTAATACAAAATAAGCTTGTCGTTCGTTGTGTGATCGTTGTAAGTTTCAGAACATAATGAAAGTATTATTAACGTTGTTGTAGGTTAAAGTGTGAAGAGGCGAGTTAAACCAGGTGATTGGAAAGATTGTGATAAGGTATGTTAAAGATAAACCTTTCTTTCATTTGGAATGATCCAGTAACTACATGTGTTTGACAACGAAACATAAAGAGAAGTTCATACACCAAAATTTATATACACTATCCTAGTCTCATAAGTTATAGTATTCTCCCTTATCGGGACTTCATATTCAGTTTACTTTTGCCTTCTCTCAGCCAAGAGAGTAGAGTGTGTATATGTGTGTGTGTGTATATATATATATATATATATATATATATATATAAGTATTACAGTATTTTCACCACCATCGAGCTATAATCGATGGGCAGGACCCTATTGGGCAACCTCTGATGAGATGGTGAGTTATATACCGAGCCTAATGTGGTCGAGCGCGTATGAGAGAGCCTAGTATGGCTGAGATATAAATCCTAGTATGGTCGAGCACCCATGAGCGAGCCTACTACGGCAGAGCAGTTACACATACTGAGCCTTATAAGGTAAGACAACTATTTTACTTACCATATTGAGAGAGTTGAGTCAGTATCAGTGGGTAAGCATATCTTCATATTATCTTTGACTCCTAGTTAGTTTCAGTTATTATATAATATGTTCAGTTTCAGTTTTAAGTTATCATGTTGTCGTACATACTCGGTACATTATTTCGTACTGACGTCCCTTTTACCGGGGACGCTGCATTTCATGCCTGCAGGTCCTTATTGACCGTTGGATAGAACCTCCCAGCAGACAAAGTCAAATATTATCTTAGTTGGTAAGCTCCACTTCCTCGGAGTTTCCATGTCTACACCTTGGAGTCCATTATATATATACAGGTTTGATGGGTAGGTTGAGGCCCTATCCCGATCATGGTACAGTTTAGTTATCTCTAGAGGCTTGTAGACAATCATGTACAATTTGTATATCAGTAGATGTTCATGGCGGCCTCATCAGCCTCCACAATTATATATATATATATATATATCGGTCAAAATTTTCACTCAGAGCTAGGAATCGGTTAACTAGTTTTGGACTTGTGGAAGGCCTGCTTGATCCCGAAGATGGACTTTTCCTTGGAACAGGTAAGTCAACCAACGCGGTGATGTCATCCATGGAGGTAAAGTCTAAGACATCAAAAAAATTATGGAAGGGGTCTACCGCCCCTTGGGGCCCCTCGTTAGGGCGTCCTTTCAGCATTTGAGCCTCATTAAACATGTACTCAGTGAACGAAGGTGACTTAGAGAGGTCTATCACACCAAGCACATCCTTCGGGGCATTTCCCATTGTTCGAGAAGAACTGGCCACGGCCTCCTTATCGGCCTCCCTAACTTGAGGAAAAACGGCCTCGCCTCCCTCTAGTTCAGAAGCCTCGACCACGGCCTCCTCATCAACGTCCCTGAGTTGAGGCAATTCAATTTCGCCTCTCACTAGTTCGGAGGCCCCTCGCCCCTCAAGCTGTGATGGCTCTCGAGCCACTAAATGAAACTCTTCTTTTTCTTCTTCTTCGAACTCGTCCCTCAGCCATTGGAGTGTGTCTGATGAGAGCGCTCGGGCGCTGGTGCTTTCTTTGGATTTGCGCACCAGCCTTCTCCTTATTTTTTTCTTCTCAAGTTCGAAGAACTAGAAGCCCTTTTTCTCTTTTTCTCTTCACCCTATCTCAGAGCGGAGGGCTCATTGGGGAAATCCTCGCCACCGGATGGAGGCCTCATTGCGACATCCTTGGAAAGATCTGCAAATGGAAAAGAAACAAGTAAATCTCGGCGAAATAAAAGAAACCCAAGTAGTACTCACTCGGGAAAGGAATCTCACCCTGGGAACGGGCTTCCCACCGTCCCTTCGAGAGTTCGTGCCATGCGCGCTTAGAATATGGATTTTGTGACGCGATGCCCTCAACCTACTCCTTGAGCCGAGGGGCTGCATTCGGGACCCGAGTGACAGCTGCACCACCACCAATCACCGATAAAAAGGAAGGAAACAGAGTAAAATGAAAATTTTGAAAAGCAAAGTTTTACTTACATTTTGTGTTCCACTTCTCGGGGAACTGCATGCGCTCAGATGGGATCAGGTCCGAGGTCCTCACTCGAACAAAACGGCCTAGCCATCCTCAATCCTGATATTCATCGATACTCAAGAGTGGGGCTTTACTAGCCCAGCGCGCGAGCTTGATCACTCTCCCCCTCCCGAAAGGGTCAAGGATTTTATAGGCGTATAAGGTGGTCAACAACGAATTAGCATCCATCGATCTTGCTCACAAAGAACTGGAGAAGGATGACGATCCTCCATAATTAAGGATGAATCTGACCAAGGCACACCTCGTACCTTTTGCAAAAGTCGATGATGACCGGGCCCAACGGTCCCATCATAAAGGGATAAGTGTAAACACTTAAATATCCCTTGATGTGGTAGGTGATATCTTCATCGGGCCTGACAACCACCATGTCCTTGCCAAAGGGGGTTCCGCCGCTGGTTCTTCAAGAACAGGACGTGGAACGGTCTCCTTGATGGTCGGCCGTGATATAGAAGGAGTTTCTTTTTGGGGAATGACTTTTGAAGTCTTTGCTATTTATTTTTTTAAAATGGAGGGAAAAAGAAGAAGAGGAAGTTAGAGTATGCTTGATGATTTTGGGTAAAGACAAGCAAAAGTCTTCACAAAGATCTCAAGGAGTCAGAGTATAAGTGCTAGAAAATAGAGAAATTTCTAAGGAACAAGGGTAGAGAGTTTGGATGTACAGTTTGAATGAATAAAGAAGGGGTTACTTATAGTTTTCAAATGACAGTTCGCATCCAGTAGTGGCGGACGAGCATTTAATGCCATTAAGACTTGACTGACGCGATGTTTCATTTATATTATCGTATATGTTGCAGGATATCGAGGTGAGAATCAGGAGCTCATGTCGTTTCTCGTCGTTTACTTTCCAAAAAACGAGGACATTATTTGTGTACAATAGAAATCGGGCCTGTCTACGACATGGTATTTTGGGCTCGGAACATGAGGGACTGAAGATCGACCCCCGGTCCCACCACGCCAGAACCCAAGATCAGAATATTCGTCCTCGAGAACTTTGAGTCTGTGATCCCGGACTTGACCCTGACCCCAAATAAGCTCGAGGAAATATTATCCACGTAACCAACAGAAGACTGAAATAACAGAAGGGTGAAATATCTGTGACCGGTCAGATATTACGGTGAAACTTTCGGCACGTATCAATAAAGAACCGACAAATTAGATGAGGATATTTTTACCTTTTATGGAATACGTAAAGTAGGAAAATCCTACTATATAGAGAGGGTCTCATTACCTGTAAAACACAATGTAACACTCATCCCAATGAAATACATTATTTTTCTTTATGTTCTAATTCAATTGTGCCTTGTTAACGATCGAAGTTCATCCAGTTCGAGGGTGGTCAACCTCCAAAGGTTGGAACTGTTCAATTCATGCGATTTGAATTTATTTTATTATTGTTTATTTCATTCACAATTTAATTTTCTCACTTTGTATCAAGTTAATCCGCGTATCCTTAAAATCACTTACAAATTCAATTGTATTCAATTTTGAGGGTAAACATAGTTGCTGATTAATATTTGTGTTACAATTAAGTTCATTATCTCAACTCCAATAAAAAATTTGGGAGTTTGAAAAACTAGTTTGTAGTAGAAGTGTTCAAATGATAGAAATATTTTCCATAACCATGTTTAACTGATAAACCAAATGCATACTTTGCTCAAACAAAATTGTAATTCATGCCAAAAAGGAAATTTATTATACGGCTGAAACCAGTTTTGACAACCAAGTGAAATGATAGCAAATATGGTATTGAGGAAGATTATTGGAAACTAAGGTCCAAAGTCTTGTGGCTTAATGATGAAGACACAAATACAAAATTCTTCCACGTCTCGGCCACCAATAGGAAAAGAAGAAACAAAATAAATTTCTTCAAAGATGATGCTGGTAATTGAATTAATGATCATAATCAGATTATGTCTCATGTTCATAATTATTTTATCTCTACTTTTACCTCTTCCCATTCACAATCTAGCTAGGCTAACCCCCTAAAACATCATTTTAATTGTAATAATATTAACCTAGGCAATCTAGATGCCCCCTTCTAGACTCTGAAATTAAAAGAGTTATTTTCTCGTTCAAATCCTTTAAATATCCTAGTCGGATGGTCTGCATCCTTTTTTCTTCCAAAAATATTGGCATCACATAGGTCAGTCAGTTTGTAACCTTTGTCATGACATTTTCAACAACCAAGAAATCCCTCCTGAAATTAACAAAACCTTTCTCTACCTCATTCCTAAAATCTACAATGCCAACAACATTAAAAATTTCAGGCCTATTGGTTTATGCAATACTATCTACAAACTAATCACTAAGATCCTTACAAACCGTCTTAAACTATTCCTAGATAAATTAATCAGTCCATATCAGGCTAGTTTCATAAAAAATAAAAGAGCGTCTGATAATGCCATCATCATCCAGGAACTGGTCTCTAAATTTAATAAATTAAAAGGAAATCAGGGCCACATGATTCAAAAAATTGATCTAGAAAAGGTCTTTGATCGTTTAGAATGGTCTTTCATTCGCCACACTCTTGATTACTTTAAATTCCCACCCAAATTTTCTAAATTGTTACTGAGCTACATCTCAACTAGTAGTATAGCAATTTTAATAAACGGATCCATCACAAATTATTTTGAGCCAAGTAGGGGAATAAGACAAGGGGACCACATTTTCCCCTATATCTTTATTCTTTGCCTGGAAATGCTCACTAGATAATAGAGCACCAAGTAGATACTAAAAATTGGGATCCCATATCCTTAGGATATAGATGTCCAAAATCTCTCATTTATTATTTGCAGACGGTCTTACCCTAATGGCTAGAGCCAATGATAAATGATGTCAAGCTATTAAATATGGTCTTGACCAATTTTGTTCCCTATCAAGTCAATGTATCAATATTACAAAATCGAAAATACTCTTCTCCCGAAATTGTAATCATACTCTTATTAGGGATATTACCACTATATTAGGAATTAAAAAAACTACTAATTTTGGAACCTACCTAGGTTTTTCTATCTTAAACCATAGCCCAAAGCCTAAGGACTATCAATTCCTAATCGACAAGATGAGAACCAAACTTGCCTCGTGGAAAATGAAATTCTTTAATCCGGCAGGAAGAAAAACACTTGCAACATCGTGCCTAAATTCCATTCCCAATCACTGCATGCAATACACCCTTCTTCCCATACACACCCTAAAAGAAATTGACAAAGTTCAAAGAGACTTTATATGGGATAGCTCAACAGAAAAAGGAAAAACCCACCTAGTCAACTGGTCTACCATTTGCCAGCCTAAACCTAATGGTGGCTTAGGTATCCATTATGCTCTTAATAAAAATATGTGTACTCTAGCTAGCCTAAGTTGGAGATTTCTTACTAATGCCACAATCCCTTGTGCCAAGCTTATTATCTCATACTATTGTACTAATCCCATAATGAATAGGTCTTCCTTCGTTTGGAAAAGTATTTATAAAGGTTGGAAAATTTGCTCTAAGGGTATTATATGGTCCCCCCACCTTCACACCAATCTTAACACATGGGAGACAAATTGGATCCCCAAATTTGGTAACCTAAGAAAAAATGTGATAGGCCTACCCTCTACTAGGCATACTCTAACAAAAATCAGCGATATATTTGATGGTTGCAATTGAAATTTGGAAAGCCTGTCCTTTGCTCTTCCTCCGGGACTACTAGCAAATATCACAAAAATAAAAATTCGTATCAAGGTCCCCTCTAATGATTTACATATTTGGTCTTTCACCAATAAGGGGGTGTTCACTACTAGGTCTTGTTATACTCTTCTAAAAACACCAAAAAATATTGACTTAGAATTTGACTGGATTTGGAAACTACATTGTCTCGATAAAATAAAATATTTTTTATGGCAATGCCTACATGATCGAATCCCTTACAGGAAATACCTTTCACAGATTGGACTAAACATTCCCATCTATAAAGTCCTAAAGAAGATTCCATAAAGCATATTTTCCTAGAATGCAAAGCCGTCAACAAATTTTGGGCTTGCCTTTGTTGGCAAAACCACAATAGCCAAAATGGTAACCACTAGCTTATCCAAGTAAGAGACCTTAACTATACTCTTAATAATACTTTTTAAAACTGGAGCTCTTATTTTCGTTTTATGATTTGGCACATTTGGATAAATAGAAACAATAATAACCATAATAACACTACCAACCCGATCAATGATTCTCTTGTCCTGAAGAAGACTATAGTATTCAAATTACTGACAAAAAAAATCTCTACACACCCTCCGAAATTACTCATTAAAATCAATTGGCATAAACCTCCAAGGGGATGGTTTAAAATAAACGTTGATGCCACTTTCAATAACTATAACCAAAATTGTGGCTTAGGTGGTGTTTTCAGAAATGCCAATGGTAATTTGGTGGTTGATTTTACAAAATCAACTCATGCAAATGATTCACTAGCAGTAGAATTGAAAGCCCTAAGAGAATGTATCAGAACAGCAAAGGAGTGGAAACTATTCCCACTTGAAATAGAGACGGATTGCACAGAGGTAATCCAGGAAATACATGAAGGTAATAATTTATTTAACAAGGTTGTGAATGATTGCAGGTGGTTAATGCACCGGCATAAGGTAATCCTCCAGCACACCTTCCGCCAGGGGAATAAGACTGCTCATCAACTAACAAAGAAGTGCCTGGATGTGGATAGTCAAGTTTTTGGAGCAGCTGAAAGAAGTAATGCCAAGGGGAGCAATAAAAAAGTTTTTTTTAGACCTCCAAGTGATGTAATAGATTTTGTGGATAGGGAAAGACTTGAAATTACTACTCATGAAAAACTACTATTATTTGAAGCTTGCCAATTGTTGGCAAGCTTAGGGAACTAGTGTGTCCTTCGTGATACATTTTATGATAAACAAGTACTGAAAGCTCTTTAGTTATTAATATATATATTTCCTGTTTGCTCAAAAAAGAGATAGCAAATCTGGTATTTGTGGCACAGCTCCAAAATCACGGGGTCGATTCCCCCGCTTAAAGAAAACACACCCAAAGTAAATGGATAAGTATAAACGTACATGAAACCCTTCTTAAGGAAGGTTACTCGCTCTATGAATTCAGGAGCAACGATGTTCAGATCATGACAATCACAAGGGCGGATGGAAGAAGGTATATGCCAACAGCCCAAGTTCGAGAACTTGAAGAAGGAAACTTCTCTTCAAATTCCTTGGCCGTGTTGATTCTTTTGGGACGATGGTGCTCGCCGTAGAGGGAGTCAGCATCAATGGTGATTTCTTTGTTTTTGTTCTCCTTCGGACCCCCACCGATGAGAGAATGAGTTCTTGGAAGAAGAAGAAGTGATGATCAGCCGAAGATAATAAGAGTTCTTTGATGAAGAAGATTAAAGAAGAGTGAAAGCAGGAAAGAGTTGAATGCAAAGAAGTTGAGAGAGTTTGCACAATTGTGAAGGATAAAATAAGAAGAATGAGGCGTATAAGTAAAAGAATATGCTGCTAAATCGTGGCCATGATTACCTCGAGAATCGGTAAAAATATTACTAATTCGTGGAGTAACATGTGCTTTGGTATTAAATGCGAAGAGACGTGCGTCTATTCAAGCTTCAAAAACTTTTCAGAAGGGTTCAGAAAATTTTTCGCCAAGAAAGGAATCTTCACCAACATTCCGATGATACAAAGATGTGCCACCGAAAAGCAGAGGGACTATCTATATAGGTAAAATCGGTTTATATTAAATACTTGAATGATAGAATGACACATGGAACCAGAGAGAGACAGAAGACGAAGCAAGTGGAAACCAAGATCGAGGACAACAACTTCGGTTGGACCGAGCAGATCCCGAAGGGAATATTGTTAACGAGGGCAAATGAGTATTTTCCACCAGATGACATACAATGAAGAATATTCCTTAGTATTAGATAAACAATCTGTTACAGAGAATTTTGGCATTAATAGCTTGCCATTATATATTCATCAATGGACCCTATTATTGTCATTTAAGAGGGGCTTGATCTTCGTACTTGCTCCCTAGGTATAACTATAAATATTGACTTCAACAACCATTGTATGAGACAAATTTTCTTACAAACTTATGCTACATATTATTCCAAGCTAAATAATATCTATTTTGTGTCTTACGATACTCTTATTTGCTGTCTTCGGAAACCCTGCTCCCGGAACCAAGCTATCTGCTTTTTTATCTCGATTTCGACGCTTAGTCTTACATTTTATTTAATTATTTATCATTTTGGGATCAAATCGATTTGCTTGTTTATAAACTATGCTATAAATTAAACTGCACTGTTTTACGTGTAAACAAAAACGAAATTTATTATACGGTTAAAAACAGTTTTGACAACCAAGTGATAGCAATGCCCAAAAAAATGACAACAATGCATGTTATACTAAATCATGTATTAACAGTAAGAAGGGCGATCAACAAAACGTTTCTTTAACTTCCTTGTACTAAAAAGAAAAGGTCTTCTTAGACCATGAATACATATTCATACTATCATGTACGGCAGCATATGAGTGATCCACATAATATCTGTTACTAAAACATTTATGATTTAACAAGAAAACAAAATTTCTGTTAAACTTGTTTCTCCGCGAGGTCTTCTTTAGACCATGAATCCTAGTATGTCCAACAGCATTCCAAGTTGAAATCATTTCTGAGAAAACGCTTTGAATGCCAAAAGCAGGAAAAGATTACAGAACTTAGTAGCATAGCCAGTAAGTTCTGCGCCTGAACTAGTTATAATCAAGAAATCCCTGAATTGGTTCCCTGGCCAATATTGCTATGTACTACAAGGTGGATAAGCATGGAAAAGAAGGTTTAATCGTACACTCAAAGCAATACGCAATTGTAGCTAACACGAATCTAGACAACAAATCTACATAGAGTGTTTGAGTTGTTACGAACCCCAATTTCTCACCTAAGGATGTCGTAATGGCACCAAGTTTCTAAAACTAGATAAGCCTAACATTTAATAATAACTTAATAAAAAAACCAAAACTAAGATACTAAAATAAAATTGATAAGCTCATATTAATTCCCAAAATAGAACATCAACAACATAATTTCCGAAACCGGTGAAACTGAGTCATGAATTCTATAGAATATTCTAAAACCTTTACTACGACCACTGTCTGATAACAGAAATAACAGTAATGAGAAGATAACGGAAGGTGACTCCGTGGCCTGCGGAAGTCGAGCAGGTATACCTTGAAGTCTCCGAAAAAGTAGCTAATCAATCAATCACTAGCGTTCAGCACGGGCAAACGTACCTGGATCTGCACAAAAATATGCAGAAGCGTAGTATGAGTACACCACAACGGTACCCAGTAAGTGTTAAGTTAACTTCGGTAGAATAATGATGAGGCCATGTCAAGACACCTACTAGGATAAAAGAGAACTAACAGAGTATAGCACAGTCTAAATATGGAAGGTGAGGAAGTAAATGACAAGTAAACAGTTCAATAATGTAGGCTAACAACGGAAGTTTAGAGGTAAAGGCAACAAAGAGTAATAAATGATGAAACAACAAGGAAACAAATACATGTAATTTGAAGTAAGACATTGAAGAAACAACAAGAACTATTCACCAACAAGATTTTTTTTAACATAGAGTGTACAACAAGAAAATACTACCGAGGTACCGCCTCATTTCCACATTTCACAATTTCAATCACAATTTTTCTTATACCACTGCGTGAGCCTTATATTTAGTTTTGAAAAATATTTTTTTTGAAATAGCTACACGTGTTCTAGCCCGCCTTATATCACCGTCTGACTTCAAGTAGTTCCCCTACTAGCAACACGTATATCAATCCCACCTTATCATTCCTTCAGGTGAGACAAGGATAGCCTTAGGTGATGCTACTTGTCTTTGGGGAGGATCACCCTCTGGAACTTCTGGGAGCTTTCCAGGTGCATGAGTAGATTCTTCTTCCATCAAGATACCCACCTTATCTGTTAACTTGTCAATTATAGCATCTTGATTTTGCATAGACTTGGTCCAGCAATTGCTCCTGTCAAGTTCGCCAATTGCTACTCTATAGATGAAGCATTTGTTACCATTTCTTGCATGATTGTTTTAGACATCGAAGAACATCATGGATTGTCACATAGATTTATCCTTGATTGGCTCATGTTATGCGGCTGTTTATCTCGAAAATACGAGTAACAATTAAACTTGATTAGTGGATTTAAAGATATGTAATTTAGTTCAATACCAATTAATAATCAAGAAATATGAAGTTGAAGTGAAAGTTAGAAGTGAATCAAACTAATGTTACTTAGCAGTAGTGACCTCGAGGTGGCTTAGGGCAGTAAGAACAATTAAGTAGGAGAATCAAAGTAAGAACAATAAAGCTAAAGGACAATTCTGATAAACAGTAGACAAAAAGTAGAGAGTATATTCTTTTCTTGAAAATAAGATGATCTTACAAATGATTGGGATCCCCTTTATATAATAGGGGAATCCCTAAATAAGGTATATTTCTATTTACAGTAAGAAATATTCTTAGTACAACTGTCTAACCTCCTAGTATGGAAAAGTACAATCATATTCCGGGATTTGCGCCATGGCTTTTGGGACGTGGTAGGAATCTAACTCGTTCTAGTACAAATCCATAACGGTACTATTTCGGGGTGGGATGCACCCGACCTCGGTATGCATCGTGCTTCGCCTTTGAACTCGGGTCTAGTCCCTCGAGCTCGAACATGATCTCGCTTGAAATCGGACTTCGGACCACCTCTAAAGTATATAGATCGAAGGCATTCGATCGCGACCGTATATAGCGGCATAAGTGGTAAAGATCCATCATTTGAAGTATCATCATCGTCCTTCACAACCGAGTTCTTGGATCCGAATAGGTTAAGTAGAGCTAGAGTTTTCTTAATCTTTTCGGCAACATCGCTTCCTTCTTTGGGTGCGTTTGTTAGAGGAACTTGCTCCTTTTGATGATGAAGATCCGAAAATAGAGATTGATGTGGACAACACTTAGAGTTCTTGTTATATAAAGAGCTTGATTTGCTCCTTGTAATTGGTCCAAATCTTCCAAAGGTAACATCGAGGATACTTTCCACATCAGCATAGAACCTCAAATTATCTGCATTGATGGAAGTTGATCTGTAATTGATTTTCTTTGATACTATTTCGATGTTCTTGAAATTTGATGATTGAAAAGTTGAGATGAGAGGTAGGGATTGTCTCATTGGGCGTGTCAAATTTGTAAACAATAAAATTGGCGTCAAGAAAATAATTAAGAACGAAAAATATTGCAACAATCGTAGTATTTTATTTTAAATAATTTGAGTGTTGCAATCTCAATTAATCCTCTGATTCTGCTTTTCAACAATATATAATTCAAGGACCTTTGATCTTGATCTTGAATTTGAATTTAAATTTATTTGCTCGTCAAGATCGCCTTGATGGTAGCCACGAACAGTGATTTAGCCTTGATCTCAACGACTTGTATTTGATTTGATTTTGTTCTTGATGTTGAATACTTGAAACTTGCATTGAAGTACTTGAATGCTTGAATACTTGCTATTTTTAGAAAATTGAGGCCTTTGATCCACGAGCTCCCTTGTATCTTGTTATTAATCCTTCGTTTTCCCTCTTAAAATTAGATAAATGACCCTTTATATAGGCGTAGGATGAAGCATCCAAGAAAGGCTTATGGCTCATGAGCTTAGTCTTCACGGGTCAACCCAGTTAGTAGAAGACCATCTAAATGGGCTAGCCCAATAGTATTGAACTTTTATTTAAATTTATTTAATAAGATTTAAGTAATTAGCTTAATCATATTGGCCTAGAATATTTATTTGGACCAAAATATATTTAATTTGAGGTTAAATCCAATTTTTTTATGAATTTAAGTTTAATAAATTTTAATTTCCTACGGTTTGATGAGGCCTTTTGTCCATCACGAGTCGAGGCGCAAGTCCTAAGGGCATAATCCCCATAAATCTTTATAAATGAAATTGATTTTGATATATTTGTAGAATGGTAATAATAATAGTGCTTCACGTATATGGGCAGTTTTAAGGATTTTTCCTATAATGACTTGGGTTCAAATTTTATTACCAGCGAACTTGTATTTTGGTTTATGTGCTTATTCAATATGCTAGTATATTATTGGGATTTTGATAGAGATACAAAAAAGAATCATATTTATAATAACATACAGTACTATTTCAGTTTTATAAAATAGCAATAAATCTTCACATAATATATACAACATCTAATAAAATCACAAATTTAGAAATTTTAGAGATCTTCATGCAACTAATTACATGTTACATTCCTCCCACCTCTTTCTTCTTATCTTCTAGCAATCAAAGAATTTGGGAGCTAAAAGAAAAACTCCCCAATAGTTTATTCAACTTCTTCTCTCTAATTCGAGGAATAGTTGAAGAAGCACCATTAATGACCCATTTAAAGTCTCAATCCGAATTGAAAAAGAATTTTAGTTATTGTCTAGTGAGTATCCTTGAAAATCGTTAGAAACATCTGAACGTACGCAACTATATATTTTGTAGAAGGAACACGATTTGTAAGGAGTTGGAAGAATATATTGTGAAAAATATGGTGGTGAGCAAGAGAATTCCAATTGAAGAGTGTCTTTTTTGCATTAAAATATAGAATTCTATTATTAGTTGCCTCCCTTTTATTTACGTATAAATTTTAGGTATATATACATTTCTTACCTTTTCAGTTATCTTCTTAATGTCGGATATACAATTTCGTTATTTCTAAGTTTCAAAGCTAATCAATCTACATTTATTAAAATAAAAAAATAAAAAAGTTAGATATCAAAGTACTAAATATTAGAGAAGTTAACATGAAAAGTAATTACATAGTTAAAATATGAAAAAAAATTATATAAGGTCAAATAACAATCATTTTTAAAATTCTAAATACTAAGATTTTTTATGTTTCAAATAAGAAAATATTTAATAATAAAAGTTTAATAGATTTCAAATTCATAAATATTAGAAAAATAATTCATTTATGATGTCCAATGTGAAATCTAATTTAAAGGGTAAAAAAGACGAACGATAGTTCGTTAAGAGGCTTCGTGATATCGAGTCATGTAATACATGTTTCAGATGATATATAGTAAAATTTAATAGAACACAGCGCTGCAGATTCAATTAATTAGAATTAGTAGAGAGTATCTAATACGATTGGAGGACATAAAAAGATTTGTATTTCAATAACTTCATTTAGTAGAGAGTACCTAATACGATTGGAGGACATAAAAAGATTTTTATTTCAGTAACTTCATTGTTAATGGTGGTAAAGCAGAGTAGCATAGGTTACTGTCTTGTATTTGCACTTTTTTATGTGTGTCGTCTGTATTTTAGAAGGGAAAATATTTCATATAAATATTATTTGTATTTTATGTAGAGGTAACATAAAATTAGTTGATGATAGAACATAACTGGTAAATATTTTCTAAAATAGTTCTAATAACGAAAAGGAAAAAAGCAATTTTTCTTATATCTCACCTTTTTTTATCTTCGTCCTCAAAAGGATCAAGATCTTCCACAAACGCACCCGAAAGAGGAAGCGATGTTGCTGAAAAGATCAAGAAAACTCTTCATCTGCTTGACCTCTTTAGATCCAAGCACTCTATTGTGAAGGAAGATGATGATGCTTCAAGTGATGGATCCTCCCCACTTATACCACATAGCATGAGCCAATCAAGAATCAATCTATGTGACAATCCATGCTACTCTACATCGTTCACAACAATCATGCAAGCCACGGTGAAAAACACTTCATCTGTGGAGGAGCAGTTGGAAAACTTGATAGAAGCAATCCCTGGCTTGACCAAATGCATGCAAAATCAAGAGGCTAAAGTTGAAAAGCTAACAGACAGGTTGAAAATCTTGATGGAAGAAGAATCCACCCATTCACCCGGCAAACTCCGAGAAGTTCAAGAGATTGATCCTCCCCCACGGCAAGTTGCATCCACTGAGAAAATTCCAGTCTCTTCGGAAGGGATGATTCCAATCAATCAACTAAAGGAGTTCATATAATGGACTACAAAAAACAAATTTGAAGTCGCTTCCAAGTCCTCCTTTACCTACGCAAAGCCATACCCTTTAAGGATCGATATGTTAAAGATGCCTGTTGGCTATCAACCTCCAAAATTTCAATAGTTTGATGGCAAAAAAAATCCAAAGCAACATGTGGCGCACTTCATTGAGAAATGAAACAATGCTGGAACTTATAGATATTACCTCGTCAAGCAGTTTGTCCGCTCATTAAAAGGAAATACTTTTGTTTGGTACATGGACCTCGAGGCTGGATCTGTTGATAGCTGGGATCAACCATAGCAAGAATTCCTCAATCTCTTTTGTGGTACGTGACGTACTGTAAGTATGATAGGACTTACACATACTCGTCAATGAAAGGGTGGACCAGTTATCAACTTTATCAATCGTTGGAGGAATGCAAGCCTCAACTGTAAAGACATGCTTAGTGAAGATTCGGGCATAGAGATGTGCATCCAAGGCATGCATTGGGAACTATGCTACATAATGCAAGGTATCAAGCCTGGAACATTTGAAGAACTTGCGACTCGTGACCATGACATGGATTTGAGCATGGCCTCCGCTGGAAATGAAAGGTTGCCTATCTATGATCCTCGAAAAGGGAACGACAAGCAAGAAGTCAGGAATGGATCAAGTTTGTACCCAAATCTGAAAACAAAGAAGCTATGAATGTCAACACATCACCTATGAAGTTCACAACGAAGGTGAGCAAGAAGCAGAGTATGAAATCCACTTCTTTTCAATATAAGCTAAATGGAAAGTTTACTCTAAAAGAAATGCAAGAGAAAGAGTACCCATTCCTAGATTCTGATGTGCCAGCTATTTTTGAAGAACTCCTCGAGTTAAATCTCATTGAGTTTCCGGAGATGAAGAGACCAAATGAAGCTGGAAATACGAATGACCCAAATTACTATAAATACCATCGATTTGTGAACCACCCTCTGGAAAAGTTCTTTGTCTTCAAGAGCAAAGTCATTGACTTGGCTCGCAAAAAATAAGATCATTCTTGAAGATGAGAAAGAAAGCACAAACCAAGTCTCTATCACCTTTGGCTCATTCAGTCTAGATGAGTTATGCAGTTTAAAAGGAATAAAAAATGAAGAATTACTGGAGAATAACAAAGTTGAAGACGATCAACCTGATGATGATGAAGGTTGGACGTTGGTAACTCGTCGTAGGCACCATAAAAGGAGCCTACGGAAAGAATCAATAGAACAACCAATAAGGAGGATGATGGTAAAAAGACCAACGAAAAAGAATCCAGTTAGGCGTTTGAAGAAAGCAAAAGTGGAGATGCACCACCCTCAAAAGCCACGACATACAATGACCTTGGAGGATTTCTTGCCATCTTGGTTTCGCACGAATATTTCCCGTGATGGTATTGAGGCCTCTTGTTGCAATGCTGATAAAGGGGAAGAAAAGAATGATGACCTACCATTGGCACCATCTTCAGAAAAGCTCATCGAGTCCACTCCTCAAGAAGTTAATGCTTGTGAGGAAAAAGTCACGTTAATAAATGATGATCTTCTGCTAGGTGACACTCTTCATAACCGCTCATTGTACCTGGTTGGATATATGCGTGATGAAAGAGTAAATCGCATTTTGGTTGATGGAGGATCCTCAATGAACATTTTGCCAATTCACACTGTGAAAGAATTTGGTATTCCCATGAACGAACTCTCAAAAAGTCATGTGATGATCCAAGAATTCAACCGGGGGGGGAAAGAGCCATAGGCGCGATCAGGCAGGAAATCACCATTGAAGAAATGCAATCAAGTACATGGCTGCTTGTAATCGACGTGAATACTTAATACAATGTCTTGCTTGGAAGGCCTTGGATACATGAGAATAAAGTGGTTCTATCTATTTACCATTAATGTTTAAAATACTATGAGGGTGAAGTCGAGAAGAAGATAGTTGCTGATGATGATCCATTCACCGAGCCAAAGTCACACTTCGCCGATGCAAAGTTCTACTTGAAGAACCGCATTATGAAGGAGATAAAAGTTGATGATGGCATGAAAAGCAAGAATGACGAGCCCATAACTAAAAGAGTTGAGGTGACTATTGGTAAAGCCAAAGCTGTTACTAAGGAGGTACACACCAACGTGAATAAATCTTATAAAGGGGATATTGCGTCTTATGGAAAGAAAGTAAGTCCCGCTCTCCAATATATCCCTAAAAGGAAGAAAGACGAGGGAGAATCATCTAATCTCCAAACTAACACGCTAGAGGTTTAACTCTTCTGGTAAAACGAATTGAGGTAGTAAAGTTGTCCTCGAGATGCTTGCAGCGTTTGTAGCCCAAAATCGTTTGCAGAATGTGGCACTCCCTACAAAGAGAACAGATGAAGGTTTTGACCCTAACGCTTACAAGCTATTTGCAAAAGCTGGATACAATCCCGATGAGCCATCAAAGTTAGGGAAGCTCCCATCAGAAGTTGTAACGAGGCAACCACGTGAAGGTTTAGGATACAAGCAACCGTCACCAGTTTACATCTCAATTACAAGGACGAGTAGCAATTATATCATTGTAGAAGATGAATCTGCCATTTCTAATAGGCCTTCTGTATTTGATCGACTTGGAAAATCAACTGTTAGAACTTCCGTATTTGAGAGATTGGGTCCATTAAAGAAGGGGAATAAGTTCTAGAGAAATTATCGAAATACAAGAATACCTATTTCACCTAAAATTTAGAAAATCTGTAAAGATTTCTAAAGTTTGGTTCCTTCTAGAATGAAGCGACAAACAAAAGTCATGGTTTCGTATGATGAAGTACTAAAGTTGAAGACATACATTGTGGTCTACACTAAAGAATGTGATGAAGATGAAGAAAGTGTGGGTCTTTCGTATCTTGTTGCTGCACATGGCGAGCATGGTGTTTTATCTCTAATGGAGGATGGAGAGAAATTGGACGTTGTTTTACTATTTTATCACATATCCTTCAACGATGGGGACCCTCAAGAATATAAAATTGCAAAATATGCTCCTCTATAACTTGAAGAAGGGGTGAAGGCAACGATTGATGCCTTAAACGAAGTTAACCTTGACACTGATGAAAAACTAAGACCCATCTACCTAAGTGCTTTACTAGAAGTTGATTAAAAAAGCACTTATATTGAGTTACTCAAGGAGTTTAGAGATGTCTTTGCTTGGAATTACAAAGAAATACCTGGCTTGGACCCTATAGTAGTAGTCCATTACCTTGTTGTCAAGAATAGTGCTCGTCCTGTTAAACAAGTCCAAAGACGCTATAGGCCGGATTTGGTTCCTTTGATTGAAATCGAAGTTAATAAACTCATCGAACCTGGCTTTATTCGTGAAGTTAAATACCCAACATGGGTTTCAAGTATAGTCCCTGTAAGGAAGAAAAATGGCCTGATTCGAGTGTGCGTTGAATTCAGGGATCTCAACAATGCATGTCTAAAAGATGAATTCCTGCTTCCTATTCCAGAGCTGATGATCGATGCTACTACTGGGTACGAGGTAATATCATTTATGGACGGTTCATCAGGCTATAACTAAATCTGCATAGCGCCAAAAGATGAAGAGCGTATTGTATTTCGTACCCCCAAAGGTATGTATTGCTACAAAGTAATGCCTTTTGGCTTGAATAACGCTGGTGCTACTTACTAAAACGCTATGCAGAATATCTTTGATGACCTTCTCCACAAGAATGTCAAATGCTATGTGGACGACTTGGTAGTAAAATCAAGAAAGAGGGGCGACCACTTGGGAGACTTGAGAATGGTGTTTGAGTTGCTCCAGAGGTACCAACTTAGGATGAATCCATTGAAATGCACCTTTGGAGTTACTTCCGGAAAGTTCCTTGGATTCATTTTTCGACATCGAGGGATCAAAATTAATCAAACCAAAGTGGATGCCATTTTTGAAAATGCCCGAGCCCCGCAATATTCATAAATTGAAAAGTCTGCAAGGGAAGCTAGCATACCTTAGAAGATTCATCTCAAACCTAGCTGGGAGGTGCCAACCATTCTGTCGCCTTATGAAAAAAGGTGTCCCTTTCATATGTGACCAAGGGTGTAGCAATGCCTTTGAGAGCATTAAATTCTACTTGATGAAGCCTCCAGTTTTGGCAGTTCCTTATACTTGGAACGCCACTGATACTATAAATTTCAGCACAAGAAATGACTGTTAGAGTGCTATTTGCCCAAGAAAATAGTGAAGGGAAAGAAAACTCTCTTTACTACTTGAGCATGATGATGATACCAAATGAGATGAATTATTCGCCAATTGAAAAGCTATGTTTGACGCTAGTCTTCTCAATCCAAAAGTTGAAGCACTACTTTCAAGCTCATGTCATTCGTTTGGTTTTTAGAGCAAATCCTATCAAGTTCGTGGTGTCAAAACCTATCCTTAGTGATCGACTAGCAAGGTGGTACTTCCAGTTTCAACAAATTAATATCGTGTACATCCCACAAAAGGCTATAAAAGGACAAGCATTAGCGGACTTCTTGGCACATAACCATACACCTGATGATTAGGAGCTAACTGACGAACTACCTGATGAGGACGCCATGGTCATTGAAGTTCAGCCTCTATGGAAGATGTAATTTGATGGTGTTGCATATCGGGGAGAAGCTGGTGCTGGTGTAGTATTTGTCACTTCTCAAGGTGAAGTCCTGCCCTATTCTTATACGTTGACAGAACTCTGCTCTAACAATGTTGTTGAGTATCAAGCACTAATACTTGGGCTTGAAATGGTTGTCGAAATGAAGTGGTTGCAATTGCAATTCTTTGGTGACTCTCAGTTAGTGTTCAATTAGCTTTTAGGTAGTTACGAGGTCAAGAATCCTGAACTACGCCCATATCATGATTACGCTAAAAAATTAATGGGGTTTCTCGGTGATGTGACTATTCAGCATGTGCCAAGGAAAGAAAATAAGAAGGTTGATGCTTTAGCTGCTCTAGCTTCATCATTAATCAAAGATGATCAAGGGCAAGTTACTGTCTGCCAAAAATGGGTAGTACTGCTGCCAATAAATATGAAGGACTGAAATTCTCGGTGAAGTTGAGAAAGAAGAATGACGACAACCTATTATCGACTACTTATGCTATGGGATACTTCCAAAAAATCCATGGAGAAGGACTGAAATTCGTTGTCGTGCACCTCGCTTCCTTTACTACAAAGATACTTTATGCAGAAGGTCATTCAAAGGAGTACTGTTGCGATGCTTAGGGGAAGAAGAAGCACTCCAAGCTTTGCAAAAGGCGCATTCTAGGGTATGTGGGTCACACTAGTCTGGACCAAAGCTCCACTTCCATATAAAAAGTATGGGATATTATTGGCCAACAATGGTAAAAGATTGATTGGACTACGCTCGAATATAGAAGGCTTGTCAATTCCATGCAAATTTTATCCATCAACCTCCTAAAGTTTTGCACCCGACTATTGCATCCTGGCCATTTGACGCTTGTGGATTGAATGTTATTAGACCACTGCCAAAGTCCTCTGGTAGGCACTTATACATCTTGGTTATAACTGACTACTTCTTAAAAAGGGCTGAAGTTGTTGCTTTTTTTTTTGATAAACTAACATTTTCATTCATCAAAATTGTTCTGTACATAGTAGGATCTGCTGACCAACTCCTTATCCCTTCTTGGACTATACTTCACTCCCACCTCTCAGAGATGTCTCTCAACATACTATACTAGTCAGCTATAAGTATTTATATCCTATACATATGCTTCATAATATAATAGTCTAACATAAACTGAAATACACATGAATACACGATTCTCTAGTAGTCTAACTATGGATATCTATTTAAAGCTTCCATATGTTCCTGCCAATTGCGATGTATATGGCTTTTGATGTGGACATATGAAGTGATCTCGCGGCATATCTGCTCTATTGAAGTGCTTCCACTTTGAAATCTGATTAAATTCATGTCCCTCCATAAACTGTGCAGCAACATTCCAAACACTGCTGCAATGATGTTGCCAATTCCTTTCTTCTTCCCAGCATGGTAAGTCACTCAATGCAGTTCCTCCTCCCAAGCTTGAATATGTCTTTGAATTCCCATCCATTTTAGCAATCTCTTCCAGATAGTACTTGTGTAGGAGCACTCAAAGAATAGATGTTCAAATAGCTCTTCTTCCTGACCACAGAATACACGCACTGCATTTACTTGAATACCTATTTTCTGTGGTCGATCCACTGTTGGTAGTCTCCTTTGAATGGTCAGCCACATATTGTGTCTAAGATGAATATGAGGATGTAAGATCAAACTTTTCCAGTATACCTTCTGACCCAGAGGAGTTTGCAAGTTATATAGCTTCTTTATACTGAATCTACCTCTTGTGTTCTGTAGAGACTCCAGTCTTTCTTGCACATTTCCTTGTAAAGTAGGTAGATTCAATATAAACTTCCTTTGCTCAATAATCTTTCTTACTAACCAAGCTGCACTCTTAGGTATAGTCATGGTGTGAATGCTCTTATTCTTTATGTAGTAGGTATGGACCCATCGAATCCACAAATAGTCTTTATTCTTTGTGATTGCCCACAGATGCTTCATTATTGCAGCTTTGTTCTAGTTGCACAGGTTTATCATATTTAACCCTCCCATTGTTTGTGGTAAATAGACTCTGTCCCATCCACAAGAAGTTGTTGCTCTTAAGGAAGTAAAAAAGGAAAATGTTGCAAGTTTCATCCGAGTAAACATTATTTATCGCTTTGGCATTCCTCGTTACATAATAACGGAGAATGGAAAGTGATTCAACAATAGGTTGATGAACAAGATTTGTGATCTCTTCGGCTTCAAGCAATGTAACTCTTCGATGTACAATGCTGCCGCCAATGGTCTAGCTAAGGCATTCAATAAAACTCTATGCAACTTATTAAAGAAAGTCGTCTCCAAATCTAAATGAGATTGGGATGACTGTATGGAAGAAGCACTAAGTGAATATAGGACGAATCACCGACAACCAACACAAAAGACTCCTTATTCACTCATTTATGAAGTCGAAACCGTCTTGCCACTTGAGCATAAAATACCTTCATTACGGTTGGCTATTCAAGAAGGGTTCACTAATGAAGAAAATGCTCGACTTCGATTAGCAGAGTTGGTGGCTCTTGATGGGAAGAGGTTTGAAGATCAATAGAGTCTTGAATGTTATCAAGCTCGATTGTCTCGCACCTTCAATAAAAGAATTCGTCCGAGGTCCTTTCAAGTAGGAGATCAAGTCCTTGCCGTACGAAGACCTATAATTACTTCCCATAAAATTGTAGGGAAGTTCACTTAAAAATGGGATGGGCTGTCGTACAAGAAGCTTACTCAAGTGGGGCTTACAAGTTGGTTGATACAGATGGCACGAGAATCGGCCCTATCAATGGCAAGTTTTTAAAGAAATATTATCCTTAAAGTTACAATGCTCCTTGACGCATGAGTCTAAACTGCATGTTACTACAGTCCTGGCCCGCATGAATCTTTACTGTGTACGACCAACTACCCAAAAAGAAAAGGTTCACTAGGTTGAAAACCTCGAAAGAGGCGGCATACGCACAAGTTAGGACATAAAAAAATACTCATTCTAAACTACAGTATGACTTGATCGTCTTCACCGAGGTACGTAGGCAGCTTAGAATTTCATTCTGAGTTCAATAGCATGATTTCAAAAGATATATGTGCCCCAATTATTGTCCGAGTGAAGTATGAAAAGAATGTAAAATCAAGCTGAAACGCCATCCTCCTGTTGAAATTTGGATCCCATTTGATTTAATGGGGACAAACTGCTATGGTAAAATGGTATCGTCACTAAAATAATGATAATATTTGCATCAAAGTATGAGGATTCGCTATGTCTTCGTGTTCGCGTAACCTCCTTGTTTGTTGGACTTCATATCCGCTCGCTGCCCCAAAAAGGGGAAGAGTAACAATCGTAATCTTGAAAGAGATCACGGATAAGTTAAAAAAAATTGCCTCAAACGTAAAACAAAAGGATGCCTCTGTCGGACTTTTTCTAAAGGTTTTCGTTGCGAACTTTAAAAGATGTTAGTCTCGAACTTTTAAAGGCATCCGAATTTTTTAACAGTTTTCGTTGCGAACTTTTAAAGGTGTTCGTCTCGAACTTTTAAAGGCATCCGGGTTTTTTAACGGTTTTCGTCGCGAACTTTTAAAGGTGTTCACTCTGAGCTTTTTAAGATCATGATCACAAGTTTTTAAGGATCTTTGCACTAACTTTTATGGGTCTTCCCCGTAAATTTTAAAGGTATTCATTACGAACATTTAAGAGTCTTCCCCACGAACTTTTAAAGGTCTTCATCGCGTGCTTTTAAACGTCTTCACCGCGAACTTTTATAGGTGTTCACTATAAACTTTTAAAGATCATGACCACGAGCTTTTATAGGTCTTCCCCGCAAATTTTAAAGGTATTCGTCGCAAACTTTTAAAGGTCTTCGTCTCGAACTTTTAAAGTATTTCATAGTTCGACGAAGTTACTTCTAAAGGAAAAAAAGACAACAGAGTTAAAAAAAAACACAAGGAAAAAAAAATTACTTTCGCGTTAATGCTTCCGAATTCACAAAACAAGACTCAAGTGGCTTGCGAAGACTACTAATTGATGCTCAACAATTATGAGATCATGGGTTTATATAGGTTTATAAAAGATGACATGGAAGATTTATTCTCGATGTGGGATCAACTGTTAAGGCGACTGGAATTCGTTCCAAACACAAAAACGGAATGAGTAATTGTAAACAAAATTGATTGCTTTGATTCCTAAGAGTCTAATAGACACGGCAGTGTTCTTATTAGAGACAAAAAAGGAGTGCTTTGCCAAGAAAAGATGCCAAATCAAGTTCAATAAGGATTACAAAACCACGTGACGGAGTGCAACAATGATCTTGGAATTTAAATTGAGTTAATACCCTAAGACCCCTTAGACTATAATATTTTTGTCAGTTTCTTCTTAAACTATTTGGTGTCCCCAAATTCTTCCTAAGCTATATTGTCCTTCATATTAAAACCCCCTCGTCGCTAACCTGCCATATCGTGTGTGAACACTCGCTTGGGAGCACGTGATAGCTGAAAAAAGCCATCAAAATGGCTCATATGACAGAAAATAATGGCTAATTAACCTAACCCTCTTTCACATTTATTTTTTTAATAAATATTCTCCTTGATTCAGTTATATCCACCTTTCTTCGTAATTTTTTTCACCATTCTTCCTTCTTCTTCTTTTTCTACATTTCTTCTTTATTTTTCACCTTTTTCTTCATTTTGTAACTTTTTTTCTTTAGTTCTCCATATGGGTTTTCGCTAAAAAAAATTCTCCCTCTCTTATTTCCTTTGAAATGATTTATTCTCTTTCTTGTTTTAGTCTTCTTTTAAGTCTTATATATATTGTTGAAAGAATACCAATTTAAATCTTCTTATTAAACTCAACACCTTGTAGATAATAAAATTGAATATCAATGTTGAACCTTCTTTATGTAATCTGGAATTCGAGAATGTAATTGTATTTGTTGGCAAATTAATTTTTTATTTGTGAAATTTTATTTTGTGTAATCTTTTTTATGTAATATAAGATGAATTTTAAGAAATGCAACACTATATGCCTTTATTTATATTTTTACTAGGCTAAAACATGAATATAAATGGCTTATTCAATTGGAGTTTAGCATAAAGTACAATCACAATTAAACCTAGAATTAATATAGTACATTAAATATTATTTACCCAGAACTCCCAAAATTAATCAATCATCCGAGAGTAATACATCATGAGTAAACTATATAAATTTTTTTTTTAAAACCATAAGTTAATATAGTTAGACAGACGACGCACCTTTAAAAGTTCAATGTGGGATTTTTAATATATAGAAGAATATAGTTCAGAGGGATTTTGGGACATCAGATAGTTTAAGTAGGTAACTGATAAAAAGGTGATAGTTTAGACAGATTTTAGGCTGAGTTGAATAGCCGTATGTAATGCTACGTGGCACGTTTTTTAAATAATTAGTAGTGTGTACTATACGCACCTTTAAGAATGCATGAGGAATTTTTAATATGAAGAGCAATACATTAGGGGATTTTGTGGGACACTAAATAATTTAAGTATGAAACTGACGAAAATATAATAGTTTAGGGGGATTTTAGGGTATTAACTCATTTAAATTTAATGCTAGATTTTACATTCCATGTGTTTGAGGCATATAACAGTGATATTTGAAATATAAAGTTCAAATACTTTAATATTTCATATGATTAATTCAAGCCAATTCAAGTATAGTAATATGAATACTTCAAGCCTAGTCTTCAAAAGTTTAGACACCCCGACGATTCTTGAAGTAGTATAAGTTTTATTAAAATTAAATCCATAAAATAATTTGGATTATATTTTAAAATTCAACATATATTGGCCCAAATAAATATATTGGGCTAATATGATTGGATTAATTATAGTTCCAATATATATGGATTAAATAAGGAATTTTTATATTCCTATGCCACATAGGAAACCTTATTACCCTTAATGTTTAAGTTTTGATTTAATTACACTTAGTATACCAAATTACCAATCCTATACTATACTTAAATAAGGATCTAATTAATGGGTAGTTTTTAGTCCTTAATTAGAGGTGTTCATATATCCCACGTTTCTCTATCCCCCTAATTCCTAAGACCTGCGCTGTTTTCCCCCTCCCCTTTCTTCTTCTTCTCCATTCCTTCTTCTTCTAAAAAAATACAGAGATGAAAATTGCAATTTTGTTACGTACGATATAGTAGGGCCCACGTTTTCCTATTTCTTTTCGGATTCAAAATCATATTCTTATGGTTTTACGACATAGAGCTACTGCCTTTTTGGTATATAAGCAAAAGGAATCTAGGGCTCTCAATTTTTCTGTTGGAGAAGAGAAGCATAAGCCCAGCCTCAGGCGTGTTAAATGTTGATGTCCATCTCAAAATTCTATACAATATTTACCTTCAAATCACCCCTGAAACCAATCAATCCCCTACCTCTTCTTCTGACTTTAATTCAAAGATTCAACTTTTAAAGACTAAGCTTCACCCTGAAACCTTAAATTGATTTATAGTGTCTTTTGTAGAAATTTTGAAGGTGAAGAGAAAATTTTATAGTTGTGACGACCCAAAGGGTCATCACCTGTTTCCTCATTCGTTCCATGCTTCTGAGGCCTTTAAAACCTCACTTTTACTTGTTTCGACTTGCGTGCGCAGTCCGGGCGTGTAGCCGGAAGGCTTATATGAATTCTGTGTGAAAAATGATAAATTTTGATATTAATATGATTAAAGTTGACTTTGGTCAATATTTTGGATAAACGGACTCGGATCCGGACCCGAACCCGAGATTGGACGGTCTCGGAAGGTTCGTAGAAAAATATGGGACTCGGGCATGTGCCCGAAGTCGAATTCCGAGGTCTAGAGCCCGAGAAAAGAATTTTTCTGTGAAATTGTTTTTCTGAAATTATTAAGGAAAAAGGAAATAAAAATTGATTATAAGACTGTGGTATCGGGCTCGTATTTTGGTTCCGATACCCAGTACAAGTTTTATATGTGATTTAAGCGCTTTCTGTTAAGTTTAGTTGAAATTGGACATCGTTTGATGTGATTCGGACTATAAGTTCCAAACTTGAAAGTTTATGAAGTTTAGAAGAAAATCATGTCTTTTGAGGCTTGATTCTATTTATATGATATTATTTTGGCGATTTGATAGTACGGATAAGTCTGTAGGATGTTTTTCAAGTTGTGTGCATAATTGGTTTGGAGCCCCGAGGGCTCGGGAGAGTTTTGGATAGGCATCGGATTGCATTTCTCATTTTTGTAAAATCTGGTATGTTAGCTTATGTGGTTTTTGCAAATGTGAAGGGGAGTTCCACAATTGTGAGCTCGCAAATGCGAGCATTACTTCGCAATTACGAAGAACGGGAAAATGGGCTGTAGTCGCAAATGCGACGCTCTTGCTCGCAAATGTGAGAGGGCCCTTATCGCAAATGCGATCAATCTTTCGCAAATGCGAAAGTAGGCATCCAGACCTGAGTTCGCAAATGCGAACCCAGATGTCGTATTTCCCAAGACTGGAGGGTTCGCAATTGATGCAATTGCGAACCCAGCTTCGCGAGGTCTGCATTTTTCATACTTAGATAAATTTTTCACCCCATTTCTTCATTCTTTCAACTCAAACACTCCATCGGCGATTTTCAAAGAAACCTATCTTCTCCAAATCATTTGTAAGTTAATTTTTACTCAACTTCTTCAATCCTTATCATCGTTAAACATGTTTTCATCTTAAAATCATAGATTTCCATGGGTGAAAATGGGGATTTTGGGTAGAACCTAGGTTTTCTTAAAATTGGGGATTTGGACCTCAATTTGAGGTGAGATTTCAAAACAAATCATAGATATGAACTCGTGGGGGGAATGGGTAACCGGGTTTTGGTCCGAACCTCGGGTTTTGACCATATGGGCCCGGGGGCTTTTTGAGAATTTTTGAGTAAAACTTTGGGAAATTCATTTTCGTGCATTCAAGTTGATTCAATTAGCATTTTTTGATACATTCAAGTAATTTGTGACTAGATTCGAGCGGTTTTGTGGTGAATTCGAGGGGTAAAGCTATACTAGAGGCTTGAGTGGGATTTTGGAGCATTTGAGGTAAGTGTTTGATCTAACTTTGGCTTGAGGGAATAGGATTAGGGTGTTGTTTGCTAATTGCTAAATGTTGAGTATGGTGTATAGGCATGGTGACGAGTATCTATACACCGGTGTCAAGCATGACTGTGGGTCCTTATTTGTACTTATTCCGATATTGTTATGACTCTATCATGTTAATTGATGAATCCTATGAAATGTGAAGAGTATGAGGATTAATTGTGGGTTGTAAATTCTTTGGAGCTTTGGCTCGAACAATAAAAAGACTATTGTGTAATAAATGAAGGAAATCGAAGGTATTATGATTAATCCCTTGCCGGGATGGTTTGAGTATATTGATTATTCTCCCTTGTCGGGATTTAGCCGTTAATTGTGTAATTCCTTTGCCGGGATTTAGCCGTTAATTGTGTAATTCCGTTGCCGGGACATTTTTTATTATTTGTTTATCCCCTTACCCCGTTTGGTTGTGATTGTTGTTTGGGTAAGGAAGAGTGATAATGCACGAAGGATTATTCCGTGCCATGTTTTGATTATATTTGCACGAAAGGTCATTCCGTGCCATGTTTTGATTATATTTGAACGAAGGGTCATTCCGTGCCATATTTTCATTAATTATGCACGAAGGGACATTCCGTGCTTTGATTTGATTATAATTGCACGAAGGATCATTCCGTGCCATGTTATGAGCGTTATGTGAGGGAAAGCACGAAAGGGTGATGTCCTGCACTTTATTTGATTGCTTTTGGTGAAAATGAGAGTAAAAGCACGAAGGTTGATGCCGTGTAATTGCTGATTTTCCTGCACTCGTTAATTGTTTTTATTGCCCTATTTCTTACTTAAATTGTTGACTTTATATCCGGACTGTACTCCCCATAGTATGCTTCCGTCCCTCTTAACTGTTTAATTTCTGTATTCTTCCCTTTTATTGCATATATATATATATATATATATATATATATATATATATATATATATATATATATATATATTGAACTGTACAGGTTGATTGGTAGTCCTATCTAGCTTCATCATATATATTGAACTGTACAGGTTGATTGGTAGTCCTGTCTAGCTTCATCACTACTTCGCTGGGGTCAGGCCATGCACTTACCAGCACATGGGGTCGGTTGTGCTGATGTTACACTTCTGCGCTCTTTTGCACAGATCATGGTACCGGAACAGCTTTTGGACCACAGCAGTAGGATATTAATCGGGAGCTAACTTCATTCCAGGGACTTACGAGGTATCCTAGTTGGCGTTCGCAGGCCGAAGTCCCTTTCCATGTTTGCAGTTGGTTTCATTGTACCGAGACAAACACTTATGTATTTTCTATTCAGACTTGTTTGTAGCACTCTTTAGTAGTTCGTGAGATAGCGACACCAGTCTTGGGTAGAGAAATATTAAACTTCCGCATTTTGATTTTTCTTTCAGTTATTTATGTTTTAAAGACTTCCGCTTCTATTTAAATAACTCTTTATTATTATTATTGTTGGGTGGTTATCCGAAAATGTTTAAATGCTTGGCTTGCCTAGCTCCAACAATAGGCGCCATCACGACTCCCGCTGGTGGAAAATCCGAGTCGTGACAAGTTGGTATCGGAGCTCTAGGTTACATAGGTCTCGCTACTTACGGAGAAACTTGGTAGAGTCTGAGGGGTCGGTACCGAGACGTCTGTATTTATCCCCCAGAGGTTACGGAGTTAGGAAAAGTTTCACTTTTGTTCTTTTTTATCGTGCGATTCTGTTTCTCAAATACTGATTGTCTTTCCACTATGTTCTTTCGTAGATGGCGAGAACACGTGCTTCCTCTTCTACCGTGTAGCAACCCGAGCCCCCAGCAGCAGCTCCTGTGAGGGGAAGAGGCCGAGGCAGGGGCAGAGCTCAGCCCCGAGCAGCAGTCCCAGAGGTGGAGGCTCATATTGACTATGATGAGGAGCTTCCAGGCCCAGTAGCTCCGGTAGGCCCAGCTCAGGTCCAAGGAGGGGTCATGGTCACCCCAGATCTTTAGGATGCTTTAGTCAGATTGGCGTGTTTTATGGAGATCGTCACTAGAGCGGGTTTGCTTCCAGTAGCACCAGCCACTTCTCAGGCTGGAGGAAGGGTTCAGACTCCTGCTACACGTACTCTGGAGCAGGTAGCTCCCCAGGCTCATGTCCCAGTGGTTCAGCCAGCTATGGCAGCTCAGCCAGGTATTGCAGCCCAGACCGGCGATGGAGCGGTGATGTCTTCAGATGCTTTGTGGAGACTTGATAGGTTCTCCAAGCTCTTCACCACCAGATTCAGCAGTGCTTCATCAGAGGATCCGCAGGATTTTTTATTCAGCTGCCATGAGATCCTTGGGACTATGGGTATTGTGGAGACCAATGGGGTCGACTTCGCCACCTTTCGGCTTGCAAGATCCACCAAGACTTGGTGGAGGGACTATTGTTTATCTAGGCCAGCAGGGTCGCCAGCATTGACGTGGGATCAGTTCGCAAAGTTATTTTTGGAGAAGTTTCTCCCAGTTACTCAGCGGGAGGCACTTCGTAGGCAGTTTAAGCGCCTCTAGCAGGGCTCCATGACAATCACACAATATGAGACTCGGTTCATTGATTTGTCATGCCATGCTATTGTTATACTCCCCACAGAGCGAGAGAGGGTGCGGAGGTTTATTGATGGCCATGAGAGCAGGTAGTGAGATTTCTTTTCGGGAGGCAGCCAATGCGGCCCGCAGAGTTGAGATGGCCCTTGCACACGGAGGTGGTCAGGTGTCGGATAAGAGGCCTCGTCATTCTGGTAGGTTCAGTGGTACCTCGTCTGGAGGTAGGGATTCTTATGGTAGAGGCCATTCACTGAGACCCTTTCAGTCAGCACTCCAGGTTTCTCATGGTACTCCAGGCGGTGGTGGTTCTCAGCAGCATTATTCTGATCAGCAGCCCATCAGTGCACCTCCACTTTCATAGCTTTCGGGGAGGACATTCAGGTCGACAGGGCCAGTAGTCTCAGTAGCCGAGGGCTTGTTATGGTTGTGGTGACCTCAGTTACATTGTCAGATTTTGCCCTCGAGCCTCGGGTAGATCTCAGCAGCAGGGTTCTCGCCCCATGATTCAGGCACCAGGTGATCCACAGCTTGCCCAGACAGTTAGAGGCGGAGGTAGGGATCATAGAGATGGAGGTAGAGACCGTAGAGGTGGAGCTTGGACCGGCAGAGGTAGGGGTCAGCCAGTAGCCGATCATCCCAGAGACATGGTTCAGGGAGGTGGGGCCCAGCCCCGATGTTATGCTTTGCCAGCCAGGCTAGAGGCTGAGTTGTCAAATGCTGTTATTACAGGTACTATTCTGGTCTGTGATAGAGATGCGTCAGTGCTATTTGACCCTGGTTCTACATATTCATATGTGTCGTCCTATTTTGCACCCTACCTGGTTATGTTTAGTGATGCTTTGGGCATTCCTGTTTATGTATCTACATCAGTGGGTAACTCCATAATGGTCGACCGGGTCCATCGTTCCTGTGTGGTAGTGTTTGAGGGTCTTGAGACCCGTGTTGATTTATTGCTCTTAGACATGGTGGATTTCGTCATTATATTAGGGATGGATTGGTTGTCCCCGTATCATGCTATCTTGGATTGTCATGCCAAGACCGTGACCTTGGCTTTGCCAGATTTGCCCCGACTAGAGTGAAGAGGGACCCCAGGTCATGCCACTCGCATTGTTATTTCATATGTTAAGGCTCGACGCATGGTCGAGAAGGGGTGTTTAGCTTATCTGGCGTGTGTTCGCAACTCCAGCACAGAGGTTCCTTCTATTGACTCTGTTCCTATTGTTCGAGAGTTCCTCGAGGTTTTCCCTTCAAACTTACCGGGTATGTCGCCTGAAAGGGATATTTATTTCTATATTGATCTCGCTCTGGGCACACAGCTTATTTCTATTCCGCCGTATTGCATGGCCCCGCCAGAGTTGAAGGAGTTAAAGGACTAGTTGCAGGATTTACTAGAGAAGGGTTTTATCAGGCCTAGTGTTTCTCCTTGGGGTACACCAGTGTTATTTGTGAAGAAAAAGGATGGATCGATGAGGATGTGTATTGATTACCGGCAATTGAACAAGGTGACGATAAATAACAAGTATCCACTGCCGAGGATTGATGATTTGTTTGACCAGCTTCAGGGTGCAAAGGTGTTTTCAAAGATAGACTTGAGATGTGGCTACCATTAGCTGAGGATTAGGGTGTCTGATGTCCCTAAGACAGCATTTCGCACTCGGTACGGGCATTATAATTTTTCGGTTATGTCATTTGAGTTGACCGACGCCCTAGCAACATTTATGGCATTGATGAACCGAGTGTTCAGACCATACTTGGACTTGTTCATGATAGTCTTTATTGATTATATTCTGGTGTACTCCCGCAGTCAGGAGGAGCACGAGCAGTACCTCAGAGTGGTTCTTCAGACTCTGAAGGATAGTCAGTTGTATGCTAAGTTCTCGAAGTGCGAGTTCTGGTTGAGTTTGGTTGCATTTCTGGGTCATGTTGTATCAGCAGAAGGTATTCAGGTGGATCCGAAGAAGATTGAGGCAGTCAAGAACTGGCCTCGACCAGCATCAGCTATTGAGATTCAGAGTTTCTTGGGGTTAGCAGGTTATTACCGTCGGTTCGTAGAGGCGTTTTCATCTATAGCAGCCCCGATGACCAGATTGAACCAGAAGGGTGCCCAGTTCAGATGGTCAGACGAGTGTGAGGAGAGGTTTCAGAAGCTCAAGACTACTCTGCCTACGGTGCCGATATTGTTTTTGCCCACAGGCTCAGGGCCCTATACAGTTTATTGTGATGCTTCTCGTATTGGACTTGGTGCGGTATTGATGAAGGATGGCAGAGTCATTGCTTATGCTTCGAGGAAATTGAAGATCCATGAGAAGAATTATCCAGTTCATGATCTAGAGTTGGCAGCCATTGTTCATTCTTTAAAGATTTGGAGGCATTACCTATATAGGTGTACACTGATCACAAGAGTCTGCAATACTTGTTCAAGCAGAAGGAGATGAACTTGAGGCAGCGGAGGTGGTTGGAGCTATTGAAGGATTATGATGTTACTATTTTGTACCACCCGGGGAGAGCCAATGTGGTGGCCGATGCATTGAGTAGGAAGTCCGCCAGCATGGGTAGTCTTGCTTATGTTCCGGTCAGCTAGAGACCGCTTGCTTTGGATATTCAGTCCTTGGCCAATCGGTTTGTGAGGTTTGACATTTTTGAGCCTAGCAGAGTGTTAGCTTGCATGGTCGCTCGTTCTTCATTATTGGAGCGTATCCATGATCGGCAAATTAATTATCCCCATTTGTGTGTCCTGAGAGACACGGTGTAGCGTGGAGGTGCCACGAAGGTGACTTTAGATGATGATGGTGTTTTGAGGTTGCAGGGGCGAGTTTGTGTGCCCAATGTCAATGGGATACGAGAGTTGATCTTAGTGGAGGCCCATAGTTCTCGGTATTCTATTCACCTGGGCACCGCGAAGATGTACCAGCACTTGCGGCAGCATTATTGGTGGCATCGGATGAAGAAAGATATTGTTGCATATGTGGCTAGGTGTTTGAACTGTCAGCAGGTCAAGTATGAGCATCAGAGGCCTGGTGGTTTGTTCCAGAGGATTGAGCTTCCCGAGTGGAAGTGGGAGAGGATTACCATGGATTTCGTTACTGGACTTCCGATGACTCGGAAGAAGTTTGATGCTGTTTGGGTCATTTTTGATAGGCTGACCAAGTCAGCGCATTTTATTCCTGTTGCAGCCACTTACTCATCAGAGAGGTTAGCCGAGATCTATATCCGAGAGATTGTTCGCCTTCATAGGGTGCCGGCATCTATCATTTCGGATCGGGGTACGTAATTTACCTCGCGCTTCTGGAGAGCAGTTCAGCAGGAGTTGGGCACCCAGGTTCAGTTGAGCACAGCGTTCCATCCTCAGACGGGCGGCCAGTCCGAGAGGACTATTCAGATATTGGAGGATATGCTCCGAGCCTGTGTCATTGATTTTGGAGGTTCGTGGGACTAGTTTTTTCCTTTAGCAAAGTTTGCCTACAACAATAGCTACCAGTCCAGCATTCAGATGGCTCCATATGAGGCGTTGTATGGTAGGCGATGTCGGTCTCCAGTCGGATGGTTTGAACCGGGAGAGGCTCGGTTATTGGGTACAGATTTAGTTCGGGAGGCCTTGGATAAGATCAAGATCATTCAGGACACTCTTCATTAAGCTCAGTCGCGACAAAAGAGTTATGCGGATCGTAAGGTTCGAGATGTAGCTTTCATGGTTGGTGAGCGGGTCTTGCTCCGAGTGTCACCTATGAAGGGCGTGATTAGATTTGGGAAGAAGGGCAAGCTTTGCCCCAGATTCATTGGCCCATTTGAGATCCTCGATCGTGTGGGAGAGGTGGCTCACAAACTTGCCTTGCCGCCCATCTTGTTAGCTATGCATCCAGTGTTTCATGTGTCCATGCTTCGGAGGTATCACGGCGATCCAGCCCACGTGTTAGATTTCAGCACTATCCAGTTGGACAAGGATTTATCTTATGATGAGGAGCCGGTAGCTATTTTAGACTGGCAGGTTCGTCAGTTGAGATCTAGGAGTTTTCCCTCTATTCGTGTTCAATGGAGAGGTCAGCCCCCTAAGTGCTCGACCTGGGAGTCCGAGTCTGATATGCGGAGCCATTATCCACATCTTTTCCCCGACTCAGGTACTTCTTTCTTTTGTCCGTTCGAGGACGAACGGTTGTTTTAGAGGTGGAGGATGTGACGACCCAAAGGGTCATCACTTGTTTCCTCATTCATTTCGTGCTTCTTAGGCCTTAAAAACCTCACTTTTACTTACCTCGACTTGCGTGCGCAGTCCGGGCGTGTAGCCGGAAGTCTTAAATATGAATTCTGTGTGAAAAATGATGAATTTTGATATTAATATGATTAAAGTTGACTTTGGTCAACATTTTCGGTAAACGGACCTGGACTCGAGATTGGACGGTCCCGAAAGGTCCGTAGAAAAATATGGGACTCGGGCATGTGTCCGGAGTCGAATTTCGAGGTCCAGAGCCCGAGAAAAGAATTTTTCTGTGAAATTATTTTTCTAAAATTATTAAGGAAAAAGGAAATGAAAATTGACTAAAATACTGTGGTATCGAGCTCGTATTTTGGTTCCGACGCCCGGTACAAGTTTTATATGTGATTTAAGTGCTTTCTGTTAAGTTTGGTTGAAATCGGACGTCGTTTGACGTGTTTCGGACTATAAGTTCCAAACTTAAAAGTTTATGAAGTTTAGAAGAAAATCATATGTTTCGAGGCTTGATTATATTTATATGATGTTATTTTGGCAATTTGATCGCACGGATAAGTCCGTAGGATGTTTTTGAGGTTGTGTGCATAATTGGTTTGGAGCCCCGAGGGCTCGGGAGAGTTTTGGATAGGCATCGGATTGCATTTCTCATTTTTGTAAAATCTGGTATGTTGGCTTCTGTGGTTTTCGCAAATGCGAAGGGGAGTTCTGCAATTGCGAGCTCGCAAATGCGAGCATTACTTCGGAATTGCGAAGAGCAGGAAAATGGGTTGTAGTCGCAAATGCGACGATCTTGTTCGTAAATGTGAGAGGGCCCTGATCGCAAATGCAATCAATCTTTCGCAAATGCGAAAGTAGGCATCAGGACCTGAGTTCGCAAATGCGAACCCAGATGTCGCATTATTGCGAACCCAGCTTCGCAATTCCCATAACTCAGGCCTGCATTTTTCATACTTAGACAAATTTTTCACCCCTTTTCTTCATTCTTTCAACTCAAACACTCCATAGCCGATTTTCAAAGAAACCTATCTTCTCCAAATCATTTGTAAGTTAATTTTTACTGAACTTCTTCAATCCTAATCATCATTAAACATGTTTTTATCTTAAAATCATAGATTTCCATGGGTGAAAATGGGGATTTTGGGTAGAACCTAGGATTTCTTAAAATTGGGGATTTGGACCTCAATTTGAGGTCTGATTTCAAAACAAATCATTGATATGAACTCGTGGGGGAATGGGTAACCGGGTTTTGGTCCGAAACTCTGGTTCTGACCACGTGGGCCTGGGGGCGTTTTGGAAAATTTTGAGTAAAACTTTGGGAAATTCATTTTTGTGCATTCAAGTTGATTCAATTAGCATTTGTTGATACATTCAATGACTAGATTCGAGCGGTTTTGTGGTATATTCGAGGGGTAAAGCTATACTAGAGGTTTGAGTGGATTTTTTGAGCATTTGAGTTAAGTGTTTGATCTAACTTTGGCTTGAGGGAATAGGATTAGGGTGTTGTTTGCTAATTGCTAAATGTTTAGTACGGTGTATAGGCATGGTGATGAGTATCTATACATCGGTTTCAAGCATGACCGTGGGTCCTTGTTTGTGCTTATTCCGTTATTGTTATGACTCTATCATGTTAATTGATGAATCCTATGAAATGTGAAGAGTATGTGGATTGATTGTGGGTTGTAAATTCTTTAGAGCGTTGGCTCGAACAATAAAAGGTTTGTTGTGTAAGAAATGAAGGAAATAGAAGGTATTATTATTAATCCCTTTCCGGGATGGTTTGAGTATATTGATTATTCTCCCTTGTCGGGATTTAGCCGTTAATTGTGTAATGCCCTTGCCGGGACATTTCTTATTATTTGTTTATCCCCTTGCCCCATTTGGTTGTGATTGCTATTTGGGTGAGGCGGAGTGATAATGCACGAAGGGTTATTCCGTGCCATGTTTTGATTATATTTGCACGAAGGGTCATTCCGTGCCATGTTATGATTATATTTGCACGAAGGGTCATTCCGTGCCATGCTTTGATTATAATTGCACGAAGGTCATTCCGTGTTATGTTTTGATTATATTTGCACGAAGGGTCATTCCGTGCCATGTTTTGATTAACTATGCACGAAGGGACATTTCCTGCTCTGATTTGATTATAATTGCACGAAGGATCATTATGTGCCATGTTATGAGCGTTATGTGAGGGAAACCACGAAAGGGTGATGTCGTGCACTTTATTTGATTGCTTTTTGTGAGAATGAGAGTAAAAGCATGAAGGTTGATGCCGTGTAACTGCTGATTTTCCTGCACTCATTAATTGTTGTTGTTGCCATATTTCTTACTTAAATTGTTGACTTTATATCCGGACTGTACTCCCCCATTGTATGCTTCCCTCCCTCTTAACTGTTTAATTTTTGTATTCTTCCCTTTTATTTATATATATATATATATATATATAT